>PIJE02001506.1:102744-125559 GCA_002895965.2 Coryphaenoides rupestris | reverse complement strand
CCCAGCACACTGACATACATCTCAGAAGACATTAAATAAAGCCAAAATTATGAAAAAAAAAAAATGTAATGAAAAACTTCCACAACCGTAGTAAACATAAACATTGGTGAAACGAGAATGACCAACCTAAAACCGTCTACTTCAGGTCAAGCCTGGTTGTATGATAAGAGTTAGTCCACCCAGTATCTAACCAGCCAGACGTGACTCTGGGGCCGTGTCTTGGCCTGAGGTCATACCGTCCCGTATGACCTGGATTCGGGTCACAGTCACTAGGCGTTGTCATTGTTCACCACAGATAAGTGAGCGTGTCTATGGGTCTCTATGGATACGTCAATGTTCAAAGTCTCAGGGTCACTTTGCTCTACCGTAACAGAGGCTGTGCGCCCGCTGGAGGGAAGTGACCCCCACATGTGGGACACACATATAAGGCACCCGACGACTGTACACCCCACTCCCCTTCGCCACTGTGGAGAGACTGCTCCACTAGTTATACCGTCGGAAGTGACGCAAATGAAACTTAACTAGGGGTTCAGACTGAAAGTCCAGGCCCACCGTCCACCTCTACCCAGCATCCTTCTAGCTCATGTCTAAGTTAGATGATATTGGGGCGAGGATTCGATTCCAACGGGACATAAGGGACTGTAATATTTTTTGTCTGACAGAAACATGGCTAACCCTGCTGGCGCCAGATCAAGTGATTTGTCCAACCGAGTCCTTCTCTGTTTTCCGAATAGACAGAACGGAAGACTCTGGTAAATTCAAGGGTGGAGCGATTTGTAGTACTTTTTTAATACTCAAAGCGAGTATTAAAAGAGGAAAGCGCTTCAGGGTGGAGCAGCGGAGAGGCTGCTCCAACAACACTGGGAAGGTCTTGGTTTGGTTGCAGCTTAAAATAGTTTGACATTAAAAAACCCAGACACAAAACAACTCGTTAGCCACGTGGAGTGTGGAGAAGCATTGAACCGTCCTCTGATTGTGAAGACATTTCTAAAGTGAAAAAGGACACACATGGAGTCGGAGTACATTTTTAGTTCTTTATTCAACAAAATCCATGGAATTGTTCTTGGAACAGCAAGGTTTATGGTTAACTGTTTCTTGCCAGAGCAGAGGACCCGACCACACACCCATGAACTTTCTCGCCCGAGGCAGCCCTCGGATTGGGATTGGTGGGAAACTGGGCTGGGGCGGGTTTTCCCCATCTTTGGCGGCGATCGCACACCGTCATGCAGTCGGCCAGCAGCTTGCGAAGGCAGGAGAGAGATAACAGGAGTTTAGATCCCTAAAAGACGCTGTGAGTTGAAATGTGGAGTAATGAGTTAGTATTTGTGCAACTCCACTGGCTCCCGGTAAAGTCGCATCACATTCGATTCAAGACACTCGGGTACTCGACTGTCATGGCTCGTCACCGGAAGCCGCCGCCTACCTACCTCCAAAAATTAGTCCGACCCTACGCCCGCCAGGCCGCGAGCACTCCGCTCGGCCATAACTTCTGCCAAACGACTTGGTACCGCCTTCACTAAAAAACAAGCCAAACATCGCTCTTCCAAAGTCCCAAACTCTTTCACTGGTTATCTGGCTCCGCCAGTGGTGGGAACGAGCTCCCGGCTCATGTCAGAACAGCCGGAGTTCGCTCGCCAGTCTTCCAGCAAGATGACTCAAGACCCCACCTGTTCAAGAGTTCACCTGGACTCTACATAACCCCCCTCCTTAACAAGAGACTCAAGACCCACCTGTTCAGAGTTCACCTGGACTCTACATAACCCCCCTCCTTAACAAGAGACTCAAGACCCACCTGTTCAGAGTTCACCTGGACTCTACATAACCCCCCCCCAGCACTAACCTGTGTGTTTATATGTCTTAACACTTATTAATGGCACTTAGCATTGTTGTTCATTCTCAGATATTGTATCATGCTTAGAATTGCACGCCTGCCCAGCTACTTATGCAGGCAACTTGGCAATTATGAAACTCGTTCTATTCGTCTCATAACTATGAATGCTCTAAACCTGCTCTATTATTATCTTCAGGTACCACAGTGATATATTGCTGCCTCTCCTTCAACAAATGTACTCTTTGTAAGTCGCTTTGGATAAAAGCATCTGCCAAATGCCCTAAATGTAAATGTAAATGTAATGTTCCTGCTCACCCTGAAGTTGTCAGGGTCCACGTGCAGCTTCTCGGAGTGCAGTTCACTCAGCTCTGTGTAGGTGTTCTTGATGTCGTCCATGTTTTTCAGGGCGCGATCCAGACCGTGCAAAATCTTGGTGCCGTGTTTGGCGATCAGGGGGTTGCCCATGATGGTCTGTGCGCTGTACAGGTTTCCATAGGAACCGAAGTACCGCTGGGTCCATGGGTACACGATCAGGCACCTGCAAGAGACCAGAGGACATTCATGGGGCCATTCCTAAATACATTATTGATGCTGCTTTCCAACCTTGCCTTACATTTAAAAAGAGTTATGAGGAATTAATAGGGAGTTATTAAGGGGCTAGAGGGGAGTTAGTAGGGGGCTATGAGGGGGAGTTATTCAAGGGGCTGATTGAGGGGTTATTAAGGGGCCTGATGAAGGGGGAGTTATATAAGGGTTCTATGAGGGAGTTCATTAGTGGGCTATGAGGGAGTTATTAAGGGCTATGAGGGAGTTATTAAGGGGCTATGAGGAAGTTATTAGGGGCCGATGAGGAGATATCTAGCGGGGCTCATGAGGAGTTCATTAGGGGCTATGAGGAGTATTAAGGGGCTATGAGGGAGTCGTATTTAAGGGGCTATGAGGAGTTATTAAGGGGCTATGAGGGAGTTATTAGGGGGCTATGAGGAGTTATTAAGGGGCTATGATAGGGAGTTTATTAAGGGGCTATGAGGAGTTATTAGGGGCTGTGAGGAGTATTAGGGGCTATGAGGAGTTATTAAGGGGCTATGAGGGAGTTATTAAGGGGCTATGAGGAGTTATTAGGGGCTATGAGGAGTTATTAGGGGGCTATGAGGAGTTATTAGGGGGCTATGAGGGAGTTATTAGGGGGCTATGAGGAGTTATTAGGGGGCTATGAGGAGTTATTAGGGGGCTGTGAGGAGTTATTAGGGGGCTATGGGGGAGTTATTAGGGGGCTATGAGGGAGTTATTAGGGGGTCTTACCTGCAGAGAGACTTGCGACCGATCTCATCGTAGTCCAAGTTGTCGAAAATGGCATTGATCATCTGGCGCTCGTCATCGGTCCACTCAACCATGGTTGCTGTTGTTGTTTCAGGAGATCATCAAACTGAATCACAACCAGAGCACTTCGGCGCTCAGCTTTTAAAGCGTTCTGACCACTCCCCTGCCAACCCTGGAGCCTCCCTGATAGGCTGCAGATGACTGGCTGCAGATAACCGAGGAGCAACCAGAAGGTTCTGGATGTTTCTCTGGAGGGTTAGGGTTAGTGTTAGGGCTGTCAAACTCAATTTCATCCCGGGCCACATCAGCATTATAGTTGCCCTCAAAGGGCCGGTTGTAACTGTAAGACTATATCAATATATCTACTCTTGATCATATTACATAATTGCTCCTGCATTTGATTATGATTGGTTTTAGTAACTACTTAATAACTACCTCAGAAAGCAGCAGACATTCAAGTGTACAGCCATTGTACATTTTAGGGCCAGACTGGGAACATCATTCAGGCCAGGAAATATAGTCCCAGTGACGGACACAGGGTTGGGAACCGAAACTCGGTTCCAAATTAGAACCGAATCCAAAGTGGGGCCCGAAAAAAGATGGAATTTCGATTCTGCTGATCGGTTCCTAAAAGAGATATAAATCTTTATTATTGCAAATGTTGTGGAAACTAACATTAAATTTAAAGAATTTGTGTAGAAGGAGAAGTCGAGGAGACGAAAGTGGCGAAATTGCAAAACATTTAATACAACCTATTACAGTCATAAGAAATGGAGGCCGGTCAGCTGAATGCCTCCTGAACTCCCCTCAAACAACTCCTTTTATCAACTTTCCTGGTTTCCTTATCCCGCCCACTTGACACTCCCCTCAACTGGTGAAGCTCCGCCTTCTGCGGGTAACTCCTCGAATTATCTTTACAAGGGTTGTTTAAACTTAATCAGTATTAGTATTTCTTTATACAGCACATAAACTAAAGTATTATTATAAAGAAAGATGAAACAAGCATATTCTAAAATGAAAAGAGAAATGTGTATTCTAAAATGAATACAGGAAATGATGAATAGACAAACCAAAACCCCACATACTAATTCTGCTGATATCATATAGTATTAAATATACTTGAAATACAAATAGCAATGTGAATGATTACAAATATTATTGCTTCGAGTAAGGTAAGACCAACTTTAACGAAGCTTGAATAAGACATGAGTAGTAAATAAGACTGTTAAACCATAACTTAAGAAACATAAGAATATTAAACGGCAAGCATATACCTGAAATGAATGATGCAGGAAAGTGATGGAATAAACTGTAAATCAAACCCCACAATACAACACTCCTCGGTAATCACATCAACTATATATGTAAATAATTGAATAAAAAATAGTTAATGATGAACGAACTACAAAATTATATATACTGATAAGTAAATCAACGTTTAAAACTAGAATAAGGACATTAATGATAGTAAATAAGACTGTTAAAACTAACTAATAAGAACATAAGAATATTAAACCCAACATATATTGCAATGAATACAGGAATGTGAAAAAGTCTGCATCCCCTGCCGCGCCCATCCATTAACATATGAAGTCAACCCAAGAGTCTCCGTCTTGTCTCAGGAGAACTTTGCTTATCAATACAGTAAATCTCTTTGAGGTGAATGTGGGAAGATGTTTGTGAGATCATGGGTGGGGGGTCAGTGGCTCCCCAGTGTCAGCCTCAGGAATCTCCTGCTGGCCAAACAGTCATGAGAAAGTCTGTTGAGGGTTCTCTCTGTGGGAGAGGAGCCTATTGTAAATTACTCCTAACTTATATAAATATTGTGTTTGCTTTATTTTACAAATTTCACTTTCACAAGATGTAATTATTCTATCTGAGAATTGCTACGTCATCTGATAGTCAGGGATGTCCCTTATCGCCGATTGGCTTTCAACACTTAGTTTTTTCTTATAGCACATATTCTTACAAGATGATGCAACTACTGAGATTATTATGTTGGGGCGTCCCGATCAGCTGGCTGATTATGATGAAACACTTGGGTCTCTAGCCTCCTACAATCGTTCTTTTGTTAAAAGTCTGGGTGTGGTCTTCGACAGCTCTTTTAAATTCATCAAACAGATTAGCTCTGTGGTAAGAACCAGCTTTTACCAGTTAAGACTTTTAGCAAAAGTAAAGACTTCCAGACAGTCACTCATGCTTTTATTACATCTCACTTGGACGACTGTAATTCATTGTATATAGGTATTGATCAGGTATTGATCAGGTATTGATCAGGTATTGATCAGTCATCTCTCCGTCGCCTCCAGCTGGTACAAAATGCAGCAGCTCGTCTTTTAACCGGAACTAGGAAACACGAACACATAACTCCTGTACTGGCCTCCCTGCACTGGCTTCCCGTCCGGTTCAGGATTGATTTTAAAATGTTATTACTTGTTTTTAAAATGTTAAATGGGCTGGCACCATCTTATTTAATGGAACTTCTACACCCACATATTCCAGTTAAAGCTCTGAGGTCAACAAATCAGATGCTCCTAACGGTTCCCAAAACCAGGCTAAAAAATAGAGGTGACAGAGCCTGTGGTCGCCCCCAACCTCTGGAACAAGCTCCCCTTCCACCTAAGATCTGCCCAGACTATTGACACCTTCAAGTGACTGCTGAAGACCCACCTCTTCTCACTGGCATCCAGTTAGAGCCTCTTCTAGGCTCCCTGTCTCTCACTGGGCTCTAACCCTGTTCTACTGTTGTGCTCTAATATTCAGATCTTTACTTTGTTTGTTTTCATTTGTTTCTGCTTCTTTTATTGTTTCTTGTTGTTTTGAAGCTTGTTCAGCACTTTGGTCCAACTGCGGTTGTTTAAATGTGTTAGAGGGTTAGTGATAGAGGGTTAGTGTTAGAGGGTTAGTGTTAGAGGGTTAGTGTTAGAGGGTTAGTGTTAGAGGGTTAGTGTTAGAGGGTTAGTGTTAGAGGGTTAGTGTTAGAGGGTTAGTGTTAGAGGGTTAGTGTTAGAGGGTTAGTGTTAGAGGGTTAGTGTTAGAGGGTTAGTGTTAGAGGGTTAGTGTTAGAGGGTTAGTGTTAGAGGGTTAGTGTTAGAGGGTTAGTGTTAGAGGGTTAGTGTTAGAGGGTTAGTGTTAGAGGGTTAGTGTTAGCTGGTTAGTGTTAGAGGGTTAGTGTTAGATGGTTAGTGTTAGAGGGTTAGTGTTAGATGGTTAGTGTTAGAGGGTTAGTGTTAGAGGGTTAGTGTTAGAGGGTTAGTGTTAGAGGGTTAGTGTTAGATGGTTAGTGTTAGAGGGTTAGTGTTAGAGGGTTAGTGTTAGAGGGTTAGGGTTAGGGTTAGGGTTAGGGTTAGGGTTAGATGGTTAGTGTTAGATGGTTAGTGTTAGAGGGTTAGTGTTAGAGGGTTAGTGTTAGAGGGTTAGTGTTAGAGGGTTAGTGTTAGAGGGTTAGTGTTAGATGGTTAGTGTTAGATGGTTAGTGTTAGATGGTTAGTGTTAGAGGGTTAGTGTTAGAGGGTTAGTGTTAGAGGGTTAGTGATAGATGGTTAGTGTTAGAGGGTTAGTGTTAGATGGTTAGTGTTAGAGGGTTAGTGTTAGATGGTTAGTGTTAGAGGGTTAGTGATAGATGGTTAGTGTTAGAGGGTTAGTGTTAGAGGGTTAGTGTTAGATGGTTAGTGATAGATGGTTAGTGTTAGAGGGTTAGTGTTAGATGGTTAGTGTTAGATGGTTAGTGTTAGATGGTTAGTGTTAGATGGTTAGTGTTAGATGGTTAGTGTTAGATGGTTAGTGTTAGAGGGTTAGTGATAGATGGTTAGTGTTAGAGGGTTAGTGTTAGAGGGTTAGTGTTAGAGGGTTAGTGTTAGAGGGTTAGTGTTAGAGGGTTAGTGTTAGAGGGTTAGTGTTAGAGGGTTAGTGTTAGATGGTTAGTGTTAGATGGTTAGTGTTAGATGGTTAGTGTTAGAGGGTTAGTGTTAGATGGTTAGTGTTAGATGGTTAGTGTTAGAGGGTTAGTGTTAGATGGTTAGTGTTAGATGGTTAGTGTTAGAGGGTTAGTGTTAGATGGTTAGTGTTAGATGGTTAGTGTTAGAGGGTTAGTGTTAGATGGTTAGTGTTAGATGGTTAGTGTTAGAGGGTTAGTGTTAGATGGTTAGTGTTAGATGGTTAGTGTTAGATGGTTAGTGTTAGAGGGTTAGTGTTAGAGGGTTAGTGTTAGAGGGTTAGTGTTAGATGGTTAGTGTTAGATGGTTAGTGGTCTTTAGGGATCTAAACTTGTTATCTCTCTCTGCCTTGCAGCTGCTGGCCGACTGCATGACGGTGTGCATCGCCGCCAAGATGGGAAACGCCTTCACCATCCCAATCCAGGCTGCCTGGCAGAAGTTCATGTGTGTGGTGGTCTCTGCTCTGGGAAGACAGTACCACTAAACCTGCTGTCCAAGAACTATTCCACGGATTTTGTTGAATAAAGAACTAAAAATGTACTCCGACTCCATGTGTGTCCTTTTTCACTTTAGAAATGTCTTCACAATCAGAGGACGGTTCAATGCTTCTCCACACTCCACGTGGCTAACGAGTTGTTTTGTGTCTGGGTTTTTTAATGTCAAACTATTTGAAGCTGCAACCAAACCAAGACCTTCCCAGTGTTGTTGGAGCAGCCTCTCCGCTGCTCCACCCTGAAGCGCTTTCCTCTTTTAATACTCGCTTTGAGTATTAAAGAAGTACTACAAACCGTAATAACTAAACTAAACTGCAAATAACTAAACAAAAGGAAAAACTACTATTGGCTCTCATTCATGACCTTTGGCTTTTTGCCCCCAAAGCCCTCCTGCGTCCAAGGAATGATCCCCTGAGGTCCCCTTTTGGGCCCTGTCCCCATGTTGAGAACTACAGACTTATAGGTTTTTGTTCAGAAACAATAACATGTTTCCCTTTTATTGCACTTCTTCTCTGACTTACTAACTGTCCTGCCTTAGAGAAAATCCTTTCTGCAGGTACAGATGTTGCAATTACTCCCAGGTGTTTCTTGGCAAGCTTGCTCAGAGAGGGGAATGTTGGCTCATTTGCTTTCCACCAAAGAAGTGGGTCTCCATCCCGTGGAATTGGCCTCTCTTTTGAGTACCGGCACATTTCAATAATGCCATCAGTGGCAGTTGTGCGATGCTGCTGGGATGCAAGGACTTGAGAGTCAAACTCAACAATATCCCACATTTTGGCTGCAGGTGGGGATGGAGAAGCCCCTGCAGGGGAGCTTGAGGTAGTTGCAGGAGCCATTGCTGAGACAGAGCTGATGGCAGAGCTTGTGCTTGGTTCAGGAGCTGACACTGAAGGGGCTGATGTCTGGTTCACTAATTGCATTTCAGTGATGAGTCGTTTTTTCACAGCTTCAACATTTGCCATGTCACGGAACCCAAAGTTTTAAAATCTTGTGTCCAGGTAGGTGCTGACAGTGTCGTGGATTTACCAATACTTTGACATTCGTAAGAGGGAGATCAGGAAGACCAAAGTTTGAAAGTTAAAGACTTTATGGGGCGGTTTCGCAGACAAGGCTTAAGCCTAGTCCCAGACTAAAATGCTGTTTGAGCTGGCTTAACTTTAAGTCACTTGCACAGACTCATCTTAAAATAGTCGTAGATTTAGCCTGTTCTGGATTAAACAAAGCCGATTGCAAGAGGGAGGATCAGAGCTACTCTGGGACTAAATTGAAGCTTAAGGGAGCATGGACTGTTTGGGAGCATGGACTATTTGGAATATCTAAATGAAGACCAATATGCACTACAGGGGCCAGCCAGTCGAGTACTTGTGGATAGAAGTAATCCATTGAATCAGTTTGATGAAATAACTTTCCGAGACCGCTTTCGTATGTACAAAGAAAATGCATTGGAGATAATTACTTTGCTTGAGCCTAGACTTTCCCCTCTGTCTCAAAGAGGAAGGCCTGTACCCAGTTCTCTCCAAGTTCTGATCACTTTGAGGTTCTTGGCATCTGGAATCTTTCATCGTGAAAGTGGTGATTTGTGTAGTGTCAATGAAGCTACTGTGTGTAGAGTAGTTCACAAGGTCTGCAGTGCCATTTGTGAACTGAGGAGTCTCTACATCAAGTTCCCTAATGCTGTTGGGCAAGTCAACTATAAAGTGCAATTCTATGAATATGGGCACTTCCCAGGAGTGATTGGCTGTATAGATGGATGTCATGTTCCCATTAAGTGTCCATCAACTCCTGATGCTGAGGAGTACAGGAACCGTAAGAACTGGTTTTCCATCAATGTTCAGGGTGTATGCACTCCTAATTTAGAGTTTTCAAACATTGTTGCCCGTTGGAAAGGTGCAACTCACGATTCAAGGATTTTCCTCAACTCTTCATTGTGTGCTCAGTTTGAGAGAGGACAACATAGTAGACTACTACTTGGTGACAGTGGATATGGTCAGAGTACCTATTTATTCACGCCATACCTACATCCCACAACAGCTGAGCAGCAAAGATACAACAGAGCGCATATTGGCACTAGAGGGATGGTCGAGCGTATGTTCGGAGTATGGAAAAGTCGATTCCAGTGTTTACGCAATACACTTCGTTTCAAGCCAAGAAGATGCTGCAAGGTGATCATTGCTACAGCTGTGCTGCACAACTACCTGAAGCAGCATGACTGTCCTGATCCTCCAATGGAAGATCGGCATCATGCAGATGTGCCCATGGCAGTGGCAGGCAATGACCAACGAGGACTTGCACACAGAGCTGCTTTCACATTGCAGCACTTCAGCTAGACAACATGCATTTAACTATGTATTCATTATGGCTTATTTTTGCTTTAATGTTTGTTCTGTACAAAATGTAAATAGTATTCAGCATAATTAAATGAGTGATTCAACCAAGGCTCATTTAAAATGACTAAACATTTATTTTCACAATTTTTCTTCATGTTGTTCAGCATATCTGGTAGACACAGTTGTGTCATTACTTTCTCTTTCTTGGAGCAGCTCTCTCTTCCAACTTCATATCCAATTCCAACTGTAGAATTCTCATTTTCATGTCATGTTCTTCTTTCAGATATTTCATTTTATGCTCATGAAATTCTCTGGCTGACTTTTCATGCATGGGCATCCTTTTTGGTCTCTGCTGGGAGGTGGTGGCATCATCTCTGGGATGCCATAGCAGATGTGGAGGGTACACACTGACTGTGCATTGGCTCTTCCAACATGATGAGATTAGTTTCCTCTGGAAAAAGAACACTGTTAGAAACAAATATGGTCCATAGAATGAAATAGAAATAAAGATGGACACAGACAGTGGAATATATTTACCACAGGAGGTAACTGATTTACTTTCTTTAGTATATTTACCATTTGAGCTCAGTTCATGTCCACTGTCTAAATGGTCATCGTCTGGTACACCACCCAGAGGTTGCTGGTCCTCTATTATTCTAGACAGCAAGTCACCCAATTAATCTGTCTTGTCTTTTCTTGGTGGTCCACCACCAGTAGTAAATCGCTCTCTTCTGGCCTGTGCATTATTCCTTTTTAAATCTAGTTTAAGGTTCTTCCACAGAGTCTATGAAGGCAGATATCATTCAATATAAGTGATGTCACAAAAATATGAATGAGAAATGTGAAATACTGATAATAATGAAGATATTTCATACCTTCAGTTGCTGTACTGTTCTTGTGGTTACATTTTCATTTGCATTGAATTCACTGCAAATTGCAGCCCAAGCACTCTTCTTCTTTTGCTCTGTAGCAGTAGTATGGTTCTTACTTTCAATAACTGGATTGTTTGCCACAATTTGTTTTAGTACAGTTTTTTCATACTCACTATAGTTTTTTGAGCAAGTTCTTTTTGCTTCTGCCATTGTTTGGTCTCAAAATTCACTCCAGTAATGGTGTTTTCAATTCCATTCCGGGTTTTGATGAGCACCATGAGACCTTTGCTCCTACTTAACCTAATGAGGCTTGACCCAGGTGTTCTCATTTAAGCTTACTCCAGGACTCCATAGTCTACGACTAACTAAGCCAGATTTAAGCCACGTTCATGCAAGCCACTTAAATGTCCTAGTTTAACTAGTCCAAATTAGGCCTACTCCTGGCTTAATCTAAGCCTTGTCTGCGAAACCGCCCCTATTTGTCAGTGCCAATAGTAACACAAAGCCTGAGTCAAACCTGCAGAGAAGACTGCCGCACCTTCTCAGGCTCTGTCCTTTAAACCCAATCTACACATGATTACATGATCATTCTATACATTCCAAATCCTATAAGGATACTGTGATAGAGTACCAGACGTAGATTCTCTCTCTGTTCCTCAGGAGTACCTTGTTCAGTTTGGCTTGTGTCCATCTTTGGACATTCAGTCTGTGCTTCTGCACTGCATACCTCGTCATCATATGTATGTTAGACGCAAAGAACCTTCAATATAAACATAGGTGGACATGCGTGTCCCTCTAGTTGTCTGTATTTCTCCACACTTAATTCACACACACAAGATATTGGCAAGATATTCTTAATAATGTACTGGTAAATATCTCCCATATTCCCCCCTTTGGGGCTTACTAAGCCCCAACTTTGGTAATTACATTTCAGACCCTTTGTGACAGTCTCTGTAATACAATCATCTCATTCCATAGTGATATAGTGATTTAGGCTTCAAATACTCCGACCACCAATGTGGCTCCAATCAGAGACCTAGGCCCTCATCACGAGGTACATCGAGATAAACATCTTCCTCTCTGTTCTAATGCCCAATAGCAGGAAGGAAGTAAAGATCACCATGTACCTCCACAGTCCTCTGGAGTAAACCTATCTTTGTAGGGAAACCTCCTTTTAGCGGGACTGCCTCTTGTTACATCACATGGGGGCTGAACTCATCATTCAATAATCAATGGTTATACAGTAAAAGTTGTTATAATGAGATAAACAAATCAATATGATAAAAATCTAAAGAATATATCGTAAAAACAACAAAAACTATTTTATCCATGCATAACAAAATACTTCTATATTCTCATATAAATGAGAATATAAGAATGATCTAATTCTTTCTCAAACCCCTAACTTTTTCATACTTTTACCATTTCTCAACAGTAACATTATACAATCTTTATCCCAATTATCATTTCACATCATGTTACAGTTTTGGAACTCTTTTTACATGTAAATGGTAAATTGATTGCATTTATACATCGCTTTTATCCAAAGCTCTTTACAGTGTTGCCTCACATTCACCCAGTCATACACCGACGGTGGTGCCGACCATGCAAGGTAACAACCAACACGTCAGGAGCAGGTAGGGTTAGGTGGTGTCTTGCTCAGGGACACCTCCACACTTAGCTAGGAGGAGCAGGTAGGGTTAGGTGGTGTCTTGCTCAGGGACACCTCCACACTTAGCTAGGAGGAGCAGGTAGGGTTAGGTGGTGTCTTGCTCAGGGACACCTCCACACTTAGCTAGGAGGAGCAGGTAGGGTTAGGTGGTGTCTTGCTCAGGGACACCTCCACACTTAGCTAGGAGGAGCAGGTAGGGTTAGGTGGTGTCTTGCTCAGGGACACCTCCACACTTAGCTAGGAGGAGCAGGTAGGGTTAGGTGGTGTCTTGCTCAGGGACACCTCCACACTTAGCTAGGAGGAGCCCGGGGATCGAACCAGCAACCTTCTTGTTGCCAGACAACCGCTCTTACCTCCTGAGTTACTGCCGCCCCATGTCTCGTTTATGCCGTATTATCATTGTCCAATGAGAACATTGTCCATTCTTTCATTCAAGGATCTTCATGTATTGGTGTGCTGTATGCATATGTGGGGCTTTGGGCAGTATTATAGTTATTTCTTCTTTGTCTTCAGGTCGAGAGGTTACTAGCACGATCACATGTGAGCCTTCTCGGGGAGTTCAATCGTTTTTCAGAGATTAAACCTTCATTGGCCCATACATATATTTCCCACATGCTCCCATTCTAACCCTTTTGACTCAACTATGTCTCCCACTGTGAGGACTATTTTTCCATCCTAGACGCTATCATGGATCTCAATATGGGAATACAACAACAAAAAATCAATCCCATTAGTATTAGTACTACCAAGAGTGTCATACCTATTTTCATCAATGTCTCCAATGTCCCGACCCAAAATTGTAACCAATCCTGACCATGTCCTGCGTTGTCTGTCATCTCCTGTCTTAGTTTCTTAAACAAAAAATGTAAGCCCCTTGATACAAGAACAATATAGTACAGCTGCTCCATCTGAACAAAGTAAACCAGAACAAATCTTAATACCAGTCACTGATAGGCCAGACAATACCCCAGTTACGAGTGAGGTGGATCCAGAAGTGGATCTGTTGGGAGTTGTGGATGTATTGATCGTGTGGGCCGGTAACTTTCCACTCTGCTGTTGTACCTACGTGACTAGTTAGCTGTTTGACCTACGTGACTAGTTAGCTGTTTGACCTACGTGACTAGTTAGCTGTTTGGCCTATGTGACTAGTTAGCTGTTTGACCTACGTGACTAGTCAGCTGTTTGACCTACGTGACTAGTTAGCTGTTTGACCTACGTGACTAGTTAGCTGTTTGACCTACGTGACTAGTTAGCTGTTTTTGACCTACGTGACTAGTTAGCTGTTTGACCTACGTGACTAGTTAGCTGTTTGACCTACGTGACTAGTCAGCTGTTTGACCTACGTGACTAGTTAGCTGTTTGACCTACGTGACTAGTTAGCTGTTTGACCTACGTGACTAGTTAGCTGTTTGACCTACGTGACTAGTCAGCTGTTTGACCTACGTGACTAGTCAGCTGTTTGACCTACGTGACTAGTTAGCTGTTTGACCTACGTGACTAGTTAGCTGTTTGACCTACGTGACTAGTTAGCTGTTTGACCTACGTGACTAGTCAGCTGTTTGACCTACGTGACTAGTCAGCTGTTTGACCTACGTGACTAGTTAGCTGTTTGACCTACGTGACTAGTCAGCTGTTTGACCTACGTGACTAGTCAGCTGTTTGACCTACGTGACTAGTTAGCTGTTTGACCTACGTGACTAGTTAGCTGTTTTGACCTCCGTAGGACTAGTTAGCTGTTTGACCTACGGACTAGTTAGCTGTTTGACCTACGTGACTAGTTAGCTGTTTGACCTACGTGACTAGTTAGCTGTTTGACCTACGTGACTAGTTTAGCTGTTTGAACCTACGTGACTAGTTAGCTGTTTGACCTACGTGACTAGTTAGCTGTTTGACCTACGTGACTAGTTAGCTGTTTGACCTACGTGACTAGTTAGCTGTTTGACCTACGTGACTAGTCAGCTGTTTGACCTACGTGACTAGTTAGCTGTTTGACCTACGTGACTAGTTAGCTGTTTGACCTACGTGACTAGTCAGCTGTTTGACCTACGTGACTAGTTAGCTGTTTGACCTACGTGACTAGTTAGCTGTTTGACCTACGTGACTAGTTAGCTGTTTGACCTACGTGACTAGTTAGCTGTTTGACCTACGTGACTAGTTAGCTGTTTGACCTACGTGACTAGTTAGCTGTTTGACCTACGTGACTAGTTAGCTGTTTGACCTACGTGACTAGTTAGCTGTTTGACCTACGTGACTAGTTAGCTGTTTGACCTACGTGACTAGTTAGCTGTTTGACCTACGTGACTAGTTAGCTGTTTGACCTACGTGACTAGTTAGCTGTTTGACCTACGTGACTAGTTAGCTGTTTGACCTACGTGACTAGTTAGCTTCACTCTTATCTGTTTTCCCCGGGAGGCCTCTGAGACGCACTCGCAGCTGTTGTTGTGGGAACAGGTTGCGTCTTCTATCTGGACTGGCGGTCCCACGCAAGGGCTCAACGTGAGACCTTGCAGTCTCTGCACATCTCTGTGTGGCCCGTGAGGCCATGATATCCGTGCTTCAAGTTAACTGTCTGTCTGTCTGTTACATATCCACGTGGGGCCCGGGGTCCTGTCTGTCTGTCTGTTACATATCCACGTGGGGCCTGGGGTCCTGTCTGTCTGTCTGTTACATATCCACGTGGGGCCTGGGGTCCTGTCTGTCTGTCTGTTACATCTCCACGTGGGGCCTGGGGTCCTGTCTGTCTGTCTGTTACATCTCCACGTGGGGCCTGGGGTCCTGTCTGTCTGTCTGTTACATCTCCACGTGGGGCCTGGGGTCCTGTCTGTCTGTCTGTTACATCTCCACGTGGGGCCTGGGGTCCTGTCTGTCTGTCTGTTACATCTCCACGTGGGGCCTGGGGTCCTGTCTGTCTGTCTGTTACATCTCCACGTGGGGCCTGGGGTCCTGTCTGTCTGTCTGTTACATATCCACGTGGGGCCTGGGGTCCTGTCTGTCTGTCTGTTACATCTCCACGTGGGGCCCGGGGTCCTGTCTGTCTGTCTGTTACATCTCCACGTGGGGCCTGGGGTCCTGTCTGTCTGTCTGTTACATCTCCACGTGGGGCCTGGGGTCCTGTCTGTCTGTCTGTTACATCTCCACGTGGGGCCTGGGGTCCTGTCTGTCTGTCTGTTACATCTCCACGTGGGGCCTGGGGTCCTGTCTGTCTGTCTGTTACATCTCCACGTGGGGCCCGGGGTCCTGTCTGTCTGTCTGTTACATCTCCACGTGGGGCCTGGGCTCCTGTCCTGTCTGTCTGTCTGTCTGTTACATCTCCACGTGGGGCCTGGGGTCCTGTCTGTCTGTCTGTCTGTTACATCTCCACGTGGGGCCTGGCGGGTCCCTGTCTGTCTGTCTGTTACATCTCCACGTGGGGCCCGGGGTCCTGTCTGTCTGTCTGTCTGTTACATCTCCACGTGGGGCCCGGGGTCCTGTCTGTCTGTCTGTTACATCTCCACGTGGGGCCCGGGGTCCTGTCTGTCTGTCTGTTACATCTCCACGTGGGGCCCGGGGTCCTGTCTGTCTGTCTGTTACATATCCACGTGGGGCCTGGGGTCCTGTCTGTCTGTCTGTTACATATCCACGTGGGGCCCGGGGTCCTGTCTGTCTGTCTGTTACATATCCACGTGGGGCCCGGGGTCCTGTCTGTCTGTCTGTTACATCTCCACGTGGGGCCCGGGGTCCTGTCTGTCTGTCTGTTACATCTCCACGTGGGGCCCGGGGTCCTGTCTGTCTTTCATCAAGTTTCAACTTGAACACCAGACTCAGATCCTCATCTCTGTTCATCAGAATCATCAAGTTTCACTTTGAACACCAGACTCAGATCCTCATCTCTGTTCATCAGAATCATCAAGTTTCACTTTGAACACCAGACTCAGATCCTCATCTCTGTTCATCAGAATCATCAAGTTTCACTTTGAACACCAGACTCAGATCCTCATCTCTGTTCATCAGAATCATGCTCACCTGTCGCCGATGAGACACAACGTGACGGGAGCTTCCTTATCAGAGAGACTATGTTTCCATGACAGCTCTCTTATCAAAAAGTCATCGCTAATGAAGGGCGGAATGTTCGAGATAGTGACCCTCTTAGCGGGCGTTGTCAGGGGCAACACTGATACAAATGTGTCTCTGATCACGACACCGCTCTCAATTAATTTATTCACTTTGTCGATCTCGTCAACAAATAAAACAAAAGCGTCGTTCATCCGAGCAGCGGATTTAACGCTCTTGTATCCAACAACTTTCCCCACCGCCAGCCCGCACTCTTCCACTGAGCAGGAGAAACCAGTAGAAACCAGTAGAAACCAGTAGAAACCAGTAGAAACCAGTAGATATCTTGATGCCATGTTTCCTTGTGAGTTTGGTAAACTCCATGGCCACACACAGGGACCAACCAGCAGAACGCTGGCTGGTATTGTGGCAGACGGCCACTGAGGGGCCGACTAAAGAGTGTGGACGACAGTCGGGGGAACCGCAATTCCCCATTCGGCCCCCAGAGGGAGGCGAGGAGACCAGGAAGTGGGAAGAGGCAATCAGCCTTATTGAAGGTGGCAGCGCCTCGTTGGAGGAACTCGGCGGCAGCCAATCAAAGGCCTGGCTGCAGGCAATAAATAGGAGAGGACCTGGGTGGTGTGGACGGTCGAGGAGAGAGAGGAAGAAGGACAGTTGGAAGAGGAAGAGGAAGTGGAAGTGGTTGAGTTGGAAGTGGGAGAGGAGGAAGTAGAGGATGTGGGGGAGGAGAAGGAGGAAGAGTGCAGCAAATGACAACGAGTGAGTAGGAGAGAGACAGAAGTGGCTGTGTGCCTGGACCTTTGGACTGTCTGAGAACCCGTTGTGTGTATGACCCTTGCCTGCCTGACGACCCTCCCGCCTGCCTTGCCCTGGACCCCCTGAGACCACTTCCTGGTGTGATAACCCCTGCTAACGGACTACGACTACTCTCTTGGAATAACGGACTAACATACTGTGGCACATACTGTGCCACAGTATGTTAACAAACACCCAACACCCGCTGTATTTACACTATCAACACGCTATTAGTGACAAATAAAAAATAAAAAACCTATAGGCCGACCATAACCCAGTAAAAAGAAAATAACAAATACAGAGTTAGAAGACTCCCACTCTCAGATCACACTCACCACGTTCACTCCCAGCATGCACTCAAAGAGAGAGAGAGACAGAGAGACACAGAGAGAGAGAGAGAGAGAGAGAGAGAGAGAGAGAGAGAGAGAGAGAGAGAGAGAGAGAGAGAGAGAGAAAGAGAAATTGAAATTGAATTGAAATTGAATTGAGAGAGAGAGAGAGAGAGAGAGAGAGAGACTGACTGACTGGTGACTGCACAGCCTGTATGAAAAGCTGTGATTAAGAATATAAATGAAGAACAAAAGCAGAGTATATAGGTGTATAGATCTATAGATGTATAGAGCTATAGATTGTCGAGAAGGGTTGATTCACCGGTGTCCGAAAAGTCATGTGATAGGAGAATGAAGGGTGATGTGGGGTTATTGTAAATGTTCAGAGTTATCATGATGTTGTATGATGATAAGTTTATCATATCCATTTAATGAATGTTATGGTTCAATTATTGAGAAACATGATGTGTTCATTATGTGTGTATTACCATGTGGATAGTCATTGGGTATAGAATGCCAAGTATATCATATGCCTGGATAAGCACTCAGTCTCAAAGGTTGGCCAAAGGTTGTAGTTCTCCCCTGAAACCACCAGGGAGGCTCTAAAGTTCTAAGAGAAGCTTATAAAAGGGGCAACAAGTGAATGTGCATTCAGAGACAGACGGACAGAGAGAGAGAGAGAGAGAGAGAGAGAGAGAGAGAGAGAGAGAGAGAGAGAGAGAGAGAGAGAGAGAGAGAGAGAGAGAGAGAGAGAGAGAGAGAGAGAGACAGAGAGAGACAGACAGAGAGACAGAGAGAGAGAGAGAGAGACAGAGAGTGTTCATCAGAGATCCACCAGAGCCCCCTAGAGACCAGGAGAAGGTCTCTAGGGGGACTATGAAGAAAATGAAGCGCAAGAAATCTCCGGACATTTTTTTCTTGTTATGTCTTAGGACTCGGCAAGATAGAACTTAGTCGGTTGCGGCGAGTGAACACTTAGGCTATTTTTCCAGTTAAGTTTTACGCTATCTCGCCAGTTTAGTTTAGGCTATTTCTCGAGTTCTAGAGTTAGGCTATATCTCCAGTTTAGTTTAGGCTATTTCTCGAGTTTAGTTTTATGCTATCTCTCCAGTTTATTTTTAGGCATTGTTTTCGACGGTCCATCGAGGGGAAGATGCCTCCACAGTCCGACGGGACCGTGAAGCTCCCCGGCTTTATTTTAATAATATTATCAAATTAGATTAGAGGCGTTCGTTTGTGCTTTCGGCGAAGGGGGTAGAGACCCCGGGTGAGTAGAGAACCTTATCTAAACCCGCGTACTACCCTCCCCCCACTAGCCGAATACACAGAGACGGCAATACGATAGAGACCCGTCCCGGTGGTTTTATTTGTTTTAGTTTTTTCCTTTTCCATTTGCCCGGGTATCAATTTAATCCTATCTAATGTTTTATAACCTTTTTTGTACGCCAATTCTTATAAATCCGCTATCGTCTGGTGATAAGAACTGCGTCACCGGTGCGGCCCTCGGGCCTAGTACGACCCACGCAGCCTGAATAACATACAAATGTTTAATTCAGTTTTTCCTTGTTTTTATTACTCACAGTAACAGTTTAATAATGTTTAATATTAGTTATAGCATTTTGGTCAACTAGTCACGATGCCTTTTCTTATAAATCCGCTATCGTCTGGTGATAAGAACTGCGTCACAGGTGCGGCCCTTGGGCCTAGTACGACCCACACAGCCTGAATAACATAAAAACATTTTTATTAAGTTTTTCCTTGTTTTTAATACTCACAGTATCAATTTAATAAAGTTTGTTATTAGTTATAGCATTTTGGTCAACTAGGCACGACGCCTTTTTGTATAAATCCGCTTGTATAAATCGTCTGGTGATAAGAACTGCGTTTTATAACCTGTTTGCACGCCTTTTCTTATAAATCCGTTATTGGAACGGACGTCTTTACTTTTGACTTACAACAGTTTACCAATACTCAAGATATGTGGAGGTTTTATGGCTTTAGGAGAATATTAAGATTCCAAGAAGCCTTTAGACATAGCATGGGCATAGCGAGGGGCCGGGGAGGACTTGTGATGGTTACGCTGACATTCCTTTCTCCTGGCAGACAGACAGAGGCCTCTTCCTTATCTCTCCTACCGCCAGGTGTCTGACTTCTATAAAAGACATGCATTAGAAAAGTACCCTCACATTTACCCTATTATAATCACTTATGTTATGCCCTGTCCGGATCTCTTAAAAGTTGTATTCATTCCCACCTACTGAAAAGAATACGTTTTATTTCATTTTCATTTATTTATATATTTTTTAATTTTTTTTATTTGTGGTTTTTATTTTTATCTTATTTATTTCTTCTCTCTTTCCCATGTTACTCCATGACTATTCCTCATTATAGATCCTCACTCCCACAGGGAGGAATTTGAGTACATTGCTCTGGATGATTACAACTATCATACATTTAATACTAATGAGTTGTATTATGACACGTGTTGCTAACCTTTTGCTATGCATTGCGCTGTGACCCTGCTAGAAGCCCTGCAATAAAAACTATCAAGTAATTGATGAATAGATTCAAGTGGACATTTGATTATTGACGAAGGAGAAAAGATTCAAGAGTATTGATGACATCACATGGTTCTAAGCGGTTATGTCTTGGGTCGTGGCACCAATGTAAGCGGGGTAGACGTTCGGACATAAGGCAGTTAGGGGCTAGCTCTATACATCTATAGCTCTATACATCTACAGCTCTATACATCTATAGCTCTATACATCTACAGCTCTATACATCTACAGCTCTATACATCTATAGCTCTATACATCTATAGCTCTATACATCTACAGCTCTATACATCTATAGCTCTATACATCTATAGCTCTATACATCTACAGCTCTATACATCTATAGCTCTATACATCTATAGCTCTATACATCTATAGCTCTATACATTGTTAGATCCGCTCAGATAACCTCCTCTAACGGAGGTGTTGTGAAACCTGTATCCAGTAACGGTTGTTAACAGGTCGGTGGAGAGATCTACCCCAAGCTGGGGTCTCCTCCCAGTTGGACGTGCCCAGAAAACCTCCAAAGGGAGGCGCCCGGGGGGCATCCTAATCAGATGCCCGAACCACTTCAGCTGACTCCTTTCAACGCGGAGGAGCAGCGGCTCTACTCCAGGCTCCCTCCGGATGTCTGAGCTCCTCACCCTATCTCTAAGGCTGAGCCTTATTTATTTATTACACTATAGTGAGAAGCTGATTTTTGTGTGTAGCTTCTATAAAACATGTGGGTTCATAAGTTCAATGAATATCGTCAACTGTATGAACTTGAAACAGCCAGGCACCTTCTTCAACCAGATAAACCTCCCTAGTTGTGAATTTACTCAAGTGAAACTACTTGGAAGTATTTGAATGTGTTTTTCAGTCTGCTGATATAGCCTACATATTTAAACATCTGCCCAAACTCTATCCTCCACATTGCTATGGTACTTTTCAATCGAGCATCTTCATTTTAGATCAATCTCGCATCTATTGGAGGCTTGTTCAGGAGTCAACCTATAAGTCCAGTTAGCTGCTAGTTTTGAACGTTATCAAGGTCCAACTTGTCGAACCTTGTTGGTCCTCTGGCTGTGTGAGACTAAATATCCTGTCGTACATGACAAAACTCTCTAAAGGGGGTACATGACTAAACTAGATTGTCATGTACCCCTTGGGGTGCAAGAAAATTGCTCGTATGTTTGTCAACATGGGTGTAATACGATTTGTGCTATATATCCCAGAGATTATAGCACAAATCGTTATTTGTTAGGTTTTCACTTTTACATTGACATAACCCTGCAATCTTATCGCTAGGGGCACCCGTACCGCCATTTGAGAGATGGAGACCATAGACTGTAAAATAAATGGACAAACCCTCCCCATTGGTTTCTGAAGAGCGGTTTTGAAGCTCAAATGGTCGCCATCTTGGCAAGTCAGAGCCGTCTCCGCCCACTCCAGGGGTGGAGTCTGGCTGAAACTGGGGCAGGGCGAATGAAGCCTGGCTGCTGGAACACGCCCACGACCACCTCGAAGTTTTGCAGCTGGAGCTAGCTGGCCATGGCTAGTCTAAGAAGTGACCGTATAGCCAACCTGATGCTAACGCTACCCCGCGTTACCTGGAAACACTTGTAAGTTAACCTGAAACTTTACAAAAAATGGGGGGGGGTGCAGAGTCCTCGTGAACTCTGAACAACACACCTCACAAACTATTTGTAGGAAATCAATCAAGGCAAGTTACGTTTTCCCCATAACTTGGTTAGTTACACTGTAAAAAAAAACCCTGTTGTTTTACGGTACTTTTTCTGTACATTTTGACCGTTTTTGTTTTTGTTTTTTTATTTTTGTATTTCTTTTTTTCCATTTTTGTATTTCTGAATTACTGGAAATACTGAGGAAAATTACAAGGATAAATTGTAAATGTATTTATCTCATTTAAAACTAAAGAAAAAAACGTAAATAAAAATTACACTAAAATTCCCCTTTTTTACAATTGTTAATACAATTTTCACAAACAATTACTGTTAATATACAGAATTTTACCTGTATATTTAGATACTGTATTTTCATTTTAAAGAAAAATGGCTTCATAAATACTCAAAGTGTGGTTGATAATTGATTAAAAACTGTTCAAAGCAAAGTAAGATGAAAAACTAAGAAGAAAGATGTTTTCTATTATTTTGCTTAAATTGACAATTTATTTCCATGATATACAGTAAAAGTGTTGGTATTGTCATGACCTTAGAAAAAGTGAATGACTGCACTTTAGCAGACTTAAACATATCTTTTACCTAACTGCTCCTCCAGTCAAATGGCTAAAATCTCATCTGCCTACAATATACAAACCATAGCCTTCTATATTTGATGTCTTACAAGATTCTTTGGGCCACCAAAATGGCCATAGAGGTCCTGTTGTGGAGATAGGATAATGGTGATATGGCACGATAGTGTTGATGGAGAAATGCATGCACACATGCAAACCTCATTGAACAACACTGCTGCTGCATCATCTCCAATTACAGTGTACCTGTGCTGACCAAAGATGGAGGCATACACCTTGTGACAACACTCATAAGGTTAGCTGGTTGCAACAATCTAGCAAGTGTGCCACCTGTTGCTTAGTACAAGTTGTCATAGCTGTGTAGCAGCTGGCAATAACTGG
>PIJE02001506.1:84966-97249 GCA_002895965.2 Coryphaenoides rupestris | reverse complement strand
AATTATACAAATACTTATTTGGACAGTGACCCTTTGGATGGTGTAACTTCCTAAAGTCTGTGACCCATCACCAGATTCTTTATATTTTATGTTCAGGTACCCTTACAACCTCTCTGCATTTGAATGGATCTCTATGGGAATTGGGGGGGGCAGGGGACTAGATTCAACGCCGGTACAGTATGGAGTACATGGTTGCCTATATGGCAGTAAGTCGTCAAGGGTCTGAGGTATCAAATGAACCTTAAACCATCAGTCTGCTGCCAGCTATGCAGTAGATATGGATGGATCACTTTCAGGGTTACTTCTCCTGACTAATTCTTCCATAGAGTTCAATAGGAAAATGAGTTTCTGGCAATGGGGATTTTCACATTGAAATGGGCCTTGCACTGTCTCATATTGTGACACAGAAGATGACTGTCTATGATGCCGGTACATATGGCTTTTAAAAGCATTATATTTTGTAAAAAGGGATTTGCACCCAACTATGCAACATGTGTATTGACCATTTGCTTCATTTTTGTGTAAGCCCTGATGATCCACATATCCTTTTAGTGTTTTGACTGAAATACTGCATGTGGGACATGTAAAAGCTTTTGTAACACTGGCCATATCTCAAGCTGACCAAGAGCACTCTTTCTTACCCCAAGTTACTTCAGTATTCGGCGCAAGCCTCGTGGTAGCTCGTGGTATCTGTTGAGGGAGGAGGAAAAAAGTTTACAACTCCTTGAAAATTGGGAAAATGGCTAACATTTAGCCTATAGTTAGCTGACATATTCAATAGGCTACAAATAAGTTAGACGTCTCTCACTTAATGGAAAATTCGACTTCAGGAAGGTATACTATAAATTAGCAACAAAAACACAAAACGGCTCGAGATAACGTTAGCACAACTTGCCTGGCCCTTGCTGGCTTGTGGACGGTTAGTCAGTTAGCTATAGCTAGCTAACTAAACATTAATGTACATTAACGTTACACTAAGCCGGCTAAAGCACAGAGAACTTGACGTGTTCAACAAGGCAAACGTTCTGCACTGTCTGTAATTGAATGATTCCATATTCGCCTTGTTGAACGCACGTCTGAATACGTTTAGCTAAGTGGTCGGTCAGATATTAATACAAAAATCTCTAGGTACTTGCCTTAATGTTGGTAATTTGTTTCTGCCTCTGTCGTGAGTCTGTAGGTCCGTTTATACTTCCACGGTGGCTGGCAGAAGGGGCTGGTGATTCGCAGTTCTGCGTGTCTAAGTTAGATTTTGTCTGCACGTTTACCGCTGAGTTCCCGTGCAGAATGATCACTTTAATTTGTCTAAAATGGACTAACGTTACAGCACATGAGTTCTTATTTCCACAAAATCATTCTGCACGGAGCATGCAGGTGGAGTGAAAGCGCGCGATATTGCTCACGAGGAGGCGGGCTGCTCACAGAATTGTGTGAAGAGTTGCGTGCGCACTTAGCTATAGATGTTAGCTTGCTAGCTGGTTGCAACAATCTAGCTACTGTGTCTCCTGTTACTTAGTAGCCTACCACCTCACAGCTGGTTATCAAGTGAGATACTGAAGTCTACTAGTTAGGCTACCTAATAGATGACCGGTTGAAAATAGATGTCTTGCTAGTTAAGGTATGGCTTAGCTAGCTAGCATGACAGCTAGCTTTCAAGCATGATCTAGGCTTCAGTGACTAACTCCCTTGCCAGTTATTGCCAGCTGCTACACAGCTGTGTGTACAACTTGTACTAAGCAACAGGTGGCACACTTGCTAGATTGTTGCAACCAGCTAACCTTATGAGTGTTGTCACAAGGTGTATGCCTCCATCTTTGGTCAGCACAGGTACACTGTAATTGGAGATGATGCAGCAGCAGTGTTGTTCAATGAGGTTTGCATGTGTGCATGCATTTCTCCATCAACACTATCGTGCCATATCACCATTATCCTATCTCCACAACAGGACCTCTATGGCCATTTTGGTGGCCCAAAGAATCTTGTAAGACATCAAATATAGAAGGCTATGGTTTGTATATTGTAGGCAGATGAGATTTTAGCCATTTGACTGGAGGAGCAGTTAGGTAAAAGATATGTTTAAGTCTGCTAAAGTGCAGTCATTCACTTTTTCTAAGGTCATGACAATACCAACACTTTTACTGTATATCATGGAAATAAATTGTCAATTTAAGCAAAATAATAGAAAACATCTTTCTTCTTAGTTTTTCATCTTTGCTTTTAACAGTTTTTAATCAATTATCAACCACACTTACGAGTATTTATGAAGCCATGTTTCTTTAAAATGAAAATAAATACAGTATCTAAATATACAGCTGGCTTTGATAAGGTAAAATTCTGTATATTAACTAATTGTTTGTGAAAATTGTAAAAAAGGGGAATTTTAGTGTAATTCTTATTTACGTTTTTTTTTCTGTAGTTATAAATGAGATAAATACATTTACAGTTTATCCCTGTAATTTTCCTCGGTATTTCCAGGAATTCAGAAATACAAAAACAAACGGTAAAAATTTACAGAAAAAGTACCTAAATAACGTTTTTTTTTTTACAGTGTACAGTATAACTAGCAGTGTATATGCCTCCTCTGCCCGTTTTAACATACATACAGTATATGCCCATAGGGGACTGGAACTTATGTGAGCTGCAGCTTAGCCTATTATCTTGCCTATATTATCTAACCTATTATCAGCGACACACAGTGAAGACTGTCAGTATCAACCTTGGTTACTTGGTTAAGCTCTACACAAATGTATTTCAATACTGGCAACCTATAGTGAATTGCATACTGTATATTTCATCCCTGAAGCATTTTCACTTATTTGTCTTCCTCCCAGTAACTGTTGATCATTGGGGACAGCCATGTTGGCAAGCGTGCTTCCCAGAGAGCTGCAGAGACCATGGGAAGCCACCTCAGCATGCCGGGCGTCTGTGTCTGCTGATTTGGCTGGGGTGGACTGCAGGTGGAAAGGCCTTCTCCCTCTTCTTTACCATCTACCTGCAAGAAAGAGCAGCACCAGATGGCCTTATCACTGTGGCGGCAACGACATGGGGCGGATGTGTTTTGAATGTGTTTTTTTAATATCAGTGTTATACCAATACAACTGGAACATGAATGTACAGTATGCAGTTCATCCACGTTAAAATATTACGATTGAATGTTACGATTAAAAGATTATTTCACTGTTAATGTGCCGCTCTAAATGAGGCCACTATTAGTTTTGCCACTATATCATGTGATGTTCTAATTGCAATTCTCACTCTGAGTATAATGTAATCTAAGTATAAGTATCTGAATATAATATGGATTCATACATATCAATTTAAACATACATATCAATTGAAACCAATTAGTTGCTTGCTTCTTTGTAAAATATCAAAAAAGGTCTCACTACCCTGGAGTCAGTGCTGAAGTGATGATTGTCAGTGTTCACTGCTGACAGAATTCTCGAGTCCAGTTCTGTCTTCTGGTGTTAAGACATGTATGCCAACTCTTTAGACTTTATATCTAAACAGTATAATTTAAATTACTTCACTACTAAATTGAACAGGTCAATTAATACAAAAAAAATTAACAAAAACAAACAAACTGTTGTTCTATCTGTTGCATTGTCTATTCTGACCTTATAATTGATTCAATGGGAATAAGTGCACCCATTTTGGGGCATTCTGACGAACGTACACAAAACACCATAAAATCCTTGTTCCGCAAGATTTCCTCACTGACATATCGACATCAGATTCAGATGAATGTGAAAGAAGCTGCTCGGGGGCCGACTGGACTACACCAACAACTACAACCACTCATCAATTCTTCTTTAAAGTTTGCACGGTTTGGGAATTGGTCAAGTCAAGTCAAGTCAAGTATTTTTATTGTAACTTCACAGTTTACACGTTAGTATAAGCAATGAGTTAAAAACTTTATGTGCAAAACGCCCGACAGCCGACAGTAATTATAAGAATAGTAATTATAAGAAATTACAAAATAGAAATAGAACTATATATAGGATTCTATATAAAATAAGTAAATTAAATCTAAAGTAAAATACAGTAAATACAGTAAATATACAGTAAAATATCCATACACATATAAATCGATGTACTAAAATATACATTGTTATATGCTGACATTCACAGAATGTCACAGGATACCTTCAGACAGTCGATACAACACTAGCACCAGCAGTTGGCACCAGGACTAGCACTAACACCAGCACCAGCACTAGCAGTAACACTAGCACCAGGACCAGCACCTAAGCAGTAAACACCAGCACAGGCACTAAGCACCAACACTTTAGCACCTAGCATTTAGACATTTGATGCCGAACTTGTTCAGCAGCCTGGATGGGCCCTGACTGTGGAAAGCTGGTTCTGAATCTGCCTCTGTGTGGCATTTTGATACTGCGGTATCGCTTGCCTTGAGGTACGGAGGAGTGTGTACAGTTCGTTGGCTGGGGTGGTTTTGTCTTTGTAATCCGTTTGGCCCTGGGCCACGCACCGCCTGGGTATTATATCCAAGGAGGGAGGGAGCTGCACCATCCAACGATGTACTGGGCCGTCCGCACCAACCCTTCTGTAGTGTTTTTACGCTCCAGTGCGGTGCAGTTCCGTACCAGACGGTGATGCATCCTGTGAGAACACTCTCGATGGTACAGGAGTAGAATGTTCTGAGGATGCGGGGGCACATGTTGAATTTCCTCAGTCGCCTGAGGAAATACAGGCGTTGTTGGGCCTTTTTCACCACGTTGTGTGTGCGTGGTCCATGTGAGGTCCTCGGAGATGTGCACGCCGAGGAACTTTGAAGCTGCTGACCCTCTCCACTGCAGCTCCGTCGATGGAGATGGGGGCGTGCTCTCCTCTCCGCTTCCTGTAGTCCACGATCAGCTCCTTGGTCTTCTTTGACGTTTAGGGCGAGGTTGTTTTCTTGGCACCACTGTGCCAGTGATCCAACCTCCTCCCTGTAGGCTGTTCTCGTCCGTCGTCGGCGATCAGACCCAACACTGTCGTGTCGTCAGCAAACTTGGATGAAGACGTTGGAGCTGTGGCATAGCCATGCAGTCGTGGGTGTACAGGAAGTAGAGGAGAGGGCTCAACACGCATCCCTGAAGGGCTCCAGTGTTGAGGGTCAGCGGCTCTGAGGTGGTGCTGCCACATCTCACCACCTGGCGGCGCCCGACAGGAAGTCCAGTATCCAGCTGCACATGGTCGGGTGCAGGCCTAGACTCTGGGGCTCTTGGTCGAGGCTTTGGCAGGGAACTTATGGATGTTGAACGCTGGTTAAGTCCACAACAGCATTCTCACACAACAGTTCTTCCCCTCAGGTGACGAGAGGGCAGTGTTGAGGTGGCCATGGCAATGGCGTCGTCGGTGGATCTGTTTTGACGGTAAGCAAATTGCCATGGGTCCAGCGTGGCAGGCAAACATGGAACAAATGAAGTCCTTGACAGCCTCTCGAAGCATTTACTGGCAATCGAGGTGAGGGCTACAGGTCTCCAGTCATTCGGGCAGGTTACCTTGGGGTGTTTAGGGACAGGCACGATGATGGACATCTTGAAGACCTCGGGAACAACAGCCTGGGACAGGGACAGGTTGAAGATGTCTGCGAAGACTCCTGCCAGCTGGTCTGCGCATGCTCTGGAGGACGCGCCCCGGGATGTGGTCTGGGTCCCGCCGCCTTCCGGATGTCCACCCCGCTTGAAGGCTCTGCGCACGTTCAGCCTCTGAGATGTTCAGCAGGCTGGCCTCCTCAGGCAGCGCTGACTTCGGGCGGGCTTGCCGTTCACGTGCGAACCGGGCGAGAAGGTGTTTAGCTCGCCAGGGAAGGGAGGTAGGAAGGAGTTCTGCTACCACCGCTGGTTTCTCCCTCTGAGTGCCGTGATAGTCTGCAGCCCCTTCCACACACCCCTCACGTCGTGGCTCTTGAATTTGTCCTCCACCCTGTTCTTATACTCCCGCTTGGCAGAGCCGATGGTCTTGCGGAGGTCGTAGCGGGCTCTCGTATATTCCACCATATTCCCAGAGTCAAAGGCGGCGTTACGCGCGCGGAGTGCGGCGCGAACATCGCCATTAATCCATGGTTTCTGGTTGGGATAAATCCGAACCGACTTAGTAGGAACAACGTCATCTATGCATTTCTTAATGAACCCGGTGACTGAGGACGCGTACTCGCTGATGTTATTGTCCGACGCAAACCCTGAACGCATCCCAGATCACGTGATGAAAACAATCCTGCAGCATAGACTCCGATTGGTCCGACCAGCATTGGACCTCCTTCACAGCGATTGGTTGCTGCTTCAGTCTCTGCCTGTAGGCGGGGAGTAGTTGGATCGAGCGGTGATCTGATTTGCCGAACGGTGGGCGGAGGAGGGACTTGTAGCCGTCCCGGAAGGGGGTGTAGCAGTGATCCAGAATTCGTTCCCCCCGTGTGTTGCTTGTGATGTGTTGGTAGAACTTCGGGAGAACTTTCTTCAGGTTCGCCTTATTGAAGTCCCCCGCCACAATGAAAGCAGCCTCCGGGTGAGCCGACTCCTGTTCGCTGATAGCCCCATAAAGTTCCTTCAGCGCTATGTCCGTGTTGGCTTGAGGGGGAATGTACACAGCAGTCACGGTTACTGCTGTAAACTCCCGCGGTAGCCAGAATGGTCGGCACATAAGCATCAGGTACTCCAGGTCCGGGGAACAGAAAGACTTGAGGGTCTGCACATGACTCTGGTTGCACCAAGATCTGTTTATCATGAGACAGACCCCCCCTCCACGATCTTTACCGGAGAGAGTCTTTGTTCTGTCGGCGCGGTGGACGGAAAATCCTGTCGGCTCGATGGCTGAGTCGGCAACCCCCTCCGACATCCATGTCTCCGTCAGGCAGATGATGCAGTTCTCCTTTGTTTCCCGGTGGAATTGGATACAAGCCTGTAGCTCGCATAACTTATTGTCCAGAGACTGTACATTAGCCAGTAGAATGGTGGGTAGTGGAGGTCGATTGGCACGACGTCTCAGCCTGACCAGCACGCCGGCTCGCTTCCCTCTCCGTCGGCGACGCCTGCGGCTGATCGCGCCTAAGATGGACGGAGATAATCCAGCCGCGACTCCAGGTGGGACGTCCGAGTCGAAAGACTTGAAAAACTCCGGTAGGCGGCGAGCGACTGTCGTTCTAATCTCTGTCGTAAGTGAACTTGCTGCTAACTTCTTGTGCAAAGATAGTCGCAATTAAAAGAATAAATAACAAAAAACCTCGTCGGCATACGAGAGCTCGCAACACGGCAGCCATCACGTACGGCGCCATCTTACTTGGTTGTGATAACGTAAGGTTTTGGATGCGTCGACTGGATAGGATATAGAAAAGTAATAGTCAATGGTGTATATGCAAAGAGCTGGATTACAGTAACCTTACAACTACAAGGTACAGGTGTCTAGGGTAATTTAAGTCACTTAAAATCGATGTCTGCTAATGGTGCTAACCCTAACATAAACATGAAATAATACAAAAATGTAAATCACCCAAAAAAACAAAGCTTATAATCCTTAGCTGGAACTCAGAAAGAAGCAGAGCTGATGTGACAGTGAGAGCTAGCCTAAACAACCCAAGCTGTCACTCAAGATGGTCACGCCCCTAATTATGCATACAAGTACTGATGTAGGGTTACATACAAATTCACCACCCGTTCAGTTCTCATGGACGAAGTACCTAAATACAGAGACCAGAACATGTTGTGGGACCAGGCTGTAAACCGTTTATTTTCTGCTGTAAAGTTTGACATTTTAACATGGGAGTCTATGGCGATTGACTCGCTTCTGCTACCAGCCTCAAGCGGCCAGTCAACGAATTGCAGGTTTGGGCACTTCCGCATTAGCTTCATTTTTCAGCACCGAGTGTTGCCCCTTGATGGAGACACAATAGGCTTCTGACCACGCCCCCAACCTGGTCACACCCCCAGTCTCGGATACCTTATGACCAGAGCTGCTTCTTTATTCAGGTGACGTCACATTGTTTCAGTGGAAAGCCACGTGGTGGGCGTCCTGCGTTTTGCAATTGTTTGGACATTCTTGTAAAAATGGCGCTGCAGTCGAAATCTGGAGCCAAAGACGGCTCTTGTCGCAAAGCTGGCCGTCTCCCTGCAGGTATTATGCCGTTTAAATCTTAAAACATTTGTGCTGGCTTTCAGACTTCGTTATGAACTGTTGCGATAGTTTGACGAACTTGTAGCACTACGGACGACAGCATGTTGCACTCTTTACAGTTTGACGTTTTCTTATCGTGCGCTTTATCCCACCTTCTCTATGCAAGGCTCTGAAACTTGGCTTTTTAGCGCCAATAAATACATTTCCGTGCCTTTATCTAGACGCGTACCCCCACATTCTATAACTTGTACAACATGCATACGTAATTTGTCAGTATATATCCTATTGGCGTCAGGTTTAATTGGTGCGTAACACAGTGTCTGCGGCCGTGCGTAAAGTCGTGTTGTTGCTCGACCAGACGCTGTTCTTTCTGAACTCATGGTCCGATTTATATTTAAGATGTTGACGCAAAATAAGACTCCCGCTTCAAACTTGCACGGTTTAGGTTGACTAAAACCATTTTTAAATCGTTTTGCTTTATTTATTTATTTTGCCGACTGTTAGTTCTTGTGCGAGAGTTCTTGTTTTTTTTTTAAATATATTTTTCCCCCTTCTCTCCACGGTCAACAGTGAAGGTTGGGGCAAAGCAAGTAAGCTTTGAAGACTATCAAGGGATTTCAGAAAAGGAGTCCAAGAGGACTGCAAGACTGGAAAAGAGGTATTTATAGTTGGGGTATTCTATAAACTCACTGTTTCTCTGTACAACTCTATGCTGCCGCTAACAGATTTTTTTGTATTATTGAGCTACTGTATCATGGTAAAGTAGAACTCCAAGCTTTTTACTGCCATAACAACTGCTCTAGTCTATTCTATTTTCTTGTTGTAGGCCCATCGTCACCTTCAGAGGGAGTCAGCATTCTAACGGGGACCCTCGACAATGTAGGGCCTCCTGGTCTGAGACAGAGCCAGGAGTCAGAGATGGAGTTCTTATCTTTCTCGCAACAGACCGGTGTCTAAGCTGCCGTGAGCTGCAAGGGTTGTAAAGGGGGCGGAAGTGTGAAAGATTTTGAACAAAATTACCATTTAAAATTACCTCCCTCACATGTCTGCCATTGAAGAGCGTCTGTTAGGGTGTGTGCGGACCCAAACGCAAGACCCAGAGTTATGCAATATGGAGTGTTTAATTACAAATACACACGTGAGGAAACGGGAGTGAAGCCAGCGGGACGGGTGGTGAGCGCGGCAGGCAGATGCAGGGACCGGTAGGCGGGGAGGTGATCGGCTGGCTGGAGGCGATCGCGATCCATGCGGGATACAGATACAGGTAGTCTTACGACAGGGAGAATTGACGACAATGCTCCGACGCCGAGTGGGTGGAAAGCCGGGGTTTTTATACAGGGATTAATTGTTGATCGATGGCAGGCGCGAGCGCAGCGCAGGTGCGCTAATGACGCTGGGGCGGCACCGGAGCCCGGAGCCACGCCCACCAACACCGGGAGCCCGGAGACACATTCTAGACCGTGACAGCGTCTAATTCATGCACCTGCGATTGACAGGCAAGATGGATTCCCTGAACCACTCAAGGATCAGCAATGAGCCAGGAGTCGTCAAACTCCCAACTGGCTCACGCAGCGAGAGGAATGCTAGATATTCTGTGTATTTCACTCACTAACAGCTGATTCATGGATCATTTCGAATGGCCTGTGTCCACATAGCGTCTCTTCCTGGCAGAAATGCAGTGTTTTCGTTTCCCCCAGGCAGATGCGTGCCGCCGCATACACCCTCTTCTCAATGGGACTCACAGGCCCTAACTAATTAAATTTGCATTTGGCAGACGCTGTTATCCAAAGTGACTTACAAAGAGCACATTTGCTGAAGGAGACAGCAATATATCACTGTGGTACATAAAGATAAGAGTAGAGCAGGTTTCAAGCATTTATTGTTGCAAGGCTAATAGAACGAGTTTCATACTTGCCATGTTTCCTGCATAACAGCTGGGAGAAGAGCAGAAGTGCCATTGAAATTACCCTCATAGTGTCGCTTTAATAATTTTACAGTCCTAAAGAATCATCTTTTTGTACAAATGTCTCTCGTGTTTTTGTTGTTTTTCCAGCTGGGTCACGACTTCCGAGACCCCGGTGAGTGTGAGACACAGCAAGGCCCGCCTGCCGGTGGAGAAACACCACGATACCACCATATTTCGTCATGGGCTGGACTGCTTCCCTTTTTACATGTTTCTGTTCCTTATTCAATTTATCTGTAGGCCTATTCTGATAAGTTCTATTCCAGACAACTTAACCGTTGCACTTGCTGCTGAAAAGATGTGGGATTAAAATGCAGAAACATAGGCGGGGAAAAAAGTTAGACAAAAACAAAGTAAGGCCATCTTGCCATTACATGATATTTTAAAAAAAAAGAAAATATTTTAAAAGAAGTCTGTGACTCCAGTCTCCCGTCAGGTGTTTTTTGGGGCACCTGCATGTGGATAATGAACCAGACCCAATGTTATACACTATATGGCCAAATGAAATCTCCACAGACAAACATTTACAATTCAGAATGGTTCTTAAAGACACTTTGAACTGGCTAAGGATGCCATCTTTCAAGTCAGTTCGTGAAATTTCTGCCCCGGTCAACCGTAAGTGCTATTATTATGAAGTGGAAGCGCCTAGGAGCAACAAAAGGTTGGCCACGAAGTGGTAGACCACGCAAACTCACAGCGGGGCCGACAAGTGCTGAAGCGCGTAGCGTGTAAAAATCGGCCATCATCTGCTGTATCACTCACGACAGAGTACCAAACTGCCTCTGGAAGCACCATCAGCACAAGAACTGTGCGTCGGGAGCTTCATGGAATGGGTTTCCATGGCCGATCAGCTGCACACAAGCCTCACATCACCATGCGCAATGCCAAACGTCCTGATGGTGTCGCCAAAGGTCCATGAGCTGAAACATTCACCTGCCCTCCACACTAAAGTCTGGCTGGAAGAATCCAAAGTGGCTTCAATAATAAACCCAGTTGGCACAGTGGCGTCTAATATTGTCATAATTGGCAAGGGCGGTGACTATACGTGCAGCAGTAACTCTGAATATCACTGAATATCACTCATGAGAGCTTGATTCATAGTCTGGTATTTGTGGAAAGCACAATTAGGTCGATATTGGCGACTATATAAAAAGTTCTTGAAGTGGAATGTATTCATACAGTTAACACCCAAGCATGATATAATGCGGCCCTGGATATCAGTGTGTCTCAAATGTTGGTCTGCTTACCCCTAGGGGTACTTTGAAGGACGTTTTAATATTGGTTATGAACAATTGTCAAATAATTTCACCTTAAGAGAATGAATGAAGACCCCCCCCTCAAAGCTAGACAGTAGGCCTATATCTGAACATAGGAACATGGTAGTTCGGTAAATCTCTCCAATAAGAGCATATCACTTACCTTTTTTAAAGCGGTAGAACATATCGCAGCGGGGCCATTCCATTAGTAAAACAAATAGTTTGAGAAACACTGCAATGTATGTTTAACAAATATTGAAAAATTATAATAAGTTGAATAGACTTCAGATTCGTACGGTAACCCCAACTATGATGTAGAATGCGACCCTTGGTAAAAAGTTGGTAGTTTGCATCCCTGGGCCCCCGTGCTGCCTTGGTCACTGGTTCCCCGTCAGTCCTCACAGATGACCTCATGGGGTCTAGAGGAGGAGGAGTCGCCGCCGGGACGGACCGCTACTCCTCCTAGTTCATCAGTGATTTCTTGTAGAGAGAAAAACGTGGTGGGGGGAAAACTTCCAGAAGGACTTGGATATCCATGACATTTCCACGGTACGTTTTTCTGATGGCTTTTGTTTTGTCGACATGTCCGAAAGTATTTCGTTTTGCTTTGCTTCAAAGTCGTGGAGGAAAAACGTTTCGGCGAAGTTCGGGGTTTGTCGGGACATGTCTGTCGAGGAAGACAGAGGGACGGCCGAACGGAAAGTGATTGACAGCCACAATGCGTTGTAAAGTTATTCCCAGTGTTAATAATAATGGTCATTACGAATTCTGCAAAGGTAAAAAGCCCCAGCAACAACCCAGCAATGTTCTCACATCACCCTGCATCCATCCATCCATCCATTCGTCCATTCGTCCGCTTATCCGGGGTCGGGTCACGGTGGCAGCCGGCTAAGCAGGGCCCCCCAGGCTTCCTTCTCCCCAGCCACACTCTCTAGTTCCTCCTGGGGGGTCC
>PIJE02001506.1:67107-77169 GCA_002895965.2 Coryphaenoides rupestris | reverse complement strand
TTCATCAGCAGCAGCCCCGTTCATCAGCAGCAGCCCCGTTCATCAGCAGCAGCCCCGTTTCCGCATCAGCGCCGGCTTTTTCCCTCCCCTTAATCGCTTGCACCTGCAGTCTTTATAATGCAGGGCGCGCTCTGATTGGCTGTCGGTTACCGTACCTTGTTACCAGCGCATGTCAACAGATACCATAACTTATCATAACATAACAGATTACAACATATACCATAACAGATAATACATCATACCATAACAGATAATATATCATACCATAACGCATTATTATTATTTGGGACCTGGGTTACATTTGCTATAGTAGGCCTAGTGCAGCCTACTTATGCACGGTGGTGGTATGGGGCCTGACTCATGTTTGATGCTAAAACAAAGGCTGTAATTAAAGGTTAGATGGTGGTGCGTTGCGTCTTGAATCAGAAACCAGTACCCAGATGAACCATGTTTAGAGACTATCATCTTATTCACCCACATGTATTGAAGTTAGGAGACCGCCCACCGCCGCCTGGATGCAGAGGCCCCCGGGGCCACAGCTGGGCTCTTTGAAGCCCAGGCTCCTCCACTCCACTGGTTCTGGTTCTGGTTCCTTACTGTGAAATGTGACATTCTGCATCGAAGGCTGATGAAATCATTATGGATCTCCTGTCATTCTGACGTGTTATCCTGAATGTTGATATAAGATGTCATCATGAAGTAGGCCTATGCCTTATATTACCTCTGGCAACTATCATAGTCTGATGAGAGCTCGAATTGTAACTAACGTGTAATTATTTACGATTACTAAACTTATCTCCAGGCCTATTTTCCACTGCTTTCCTTTGATTAATACCGAGCATGGCTTTGTGGACTGAATCAGCCAAATAAGCTGATCAGGAATTCCCTCTAGTTTGAGAGATTTGTGAGACTGGAGATCTCCATAGCATTCCAGTCCCCTGAAGTTCCCAGCATGTCCCTGCAGAGCCTGGTTCCCATGGTCCTCAGCCAGTTGGTGGCTGGTGACAGGTGGCTGTTGACACCGCCAACGTTGACTTTGTTATGGTGGAGGAGCCGCAGCTGAGCCAGCGGATCTGACCTCCAGAACCAACCTTTAAGTTTATGGTGAAGAGGCAATGGTCCTGCTGTTGACATTTGATGACCACTACAAGTGGGGGGCGGCAGTAGCTCAGGAGGTAAGAGCGGTTGTCGTGCAATCGGGAGGTTGCTGGTTCGATCCCCGGTCTCCACCTAGCAAAGTGTCAAGGTGTCCCTGATCAAGACACCACCTAACCCTAACTGCTCCTGACATGTTGGTTGTTACCTTGCATGGTTGACACCGCCGTCGGTGTATGAATGGGTGAATGTGAGGCAATACTGTAAAGTGCTTTGGATAAAAGCACGATATAAATGCAGTCTATTGACTCCAAAAAGAAAAATCTTTCCATTTTATTTTATTTTGTGGGTACAACGGCTGTGTGTTGTCCAGCACGGTTTTGGTCAGGTAGCTGGGCAGTAACACTGTAAATGTTAAATGGATTGCATTTTTATATAGCACTTTTATTCAAAGCTTTACATTGCCTCACATTCACAAATTCATACACATACAGTTGTGGTCAAACGTTTACATACACTTGTAAAGAACATGTATGTCATGACAGTCCAGAGTTTCCAATAATTTCTACAACTCTTATTTTTCTGTGATAGAGTGATTGGAGCACATACTTCTTTGTCACAAAAAACATTCATGAAGTTTGGTTCTTTTATGAATTTATTATGAGTCTACTGAAAATGTGACCCAATCTGCTGGGTCAAAAATATACATACAGCAACATGAATGATCAATTTAGCTTTGTGGCCTCTTAACTTCTTGTGAGTGATTATGATTGACTACAGCTGGTGACTTCTCTGAGCCCATTTAAATATGACTCATTTGATACAATCATTAGACTCAGACACAAACACTACAATGGGAAAGTCAAAGGAGCTCAGCACGGATCTGAAAAAGCGGATCATTGACTTGAACAAGTCAGGAAAGTCACTTGGAGCAATTTCAAAGCAGCTACAGGTCCCGAGATCAACTGTGCAAACAATTGTTTGTAAGTATAAAGTGCATGGCACAGTTGTGTCACTGCCACGATCAGGAAGAAAACGCAAGCTATCACCTGCTGCTGAGAGACAATTGGTCAGGATGGTCAAGAGTCAACCGAGAACCACCAAAAAGCAGGTCTGCAATGAATTAGAAGCTGCTGGAACACAGGTGTCAGTGTCCACAGTCAAGCGTGTTTTACATCTCCATGGCTGAGAGGCTGCCGTGCAAGAAGGAAGCCCTTGCTCCAGAAGAGGGCACCTTAAGGCTCGACTGAAGTTTGCTGCTGATCACATGGACAAAGAAAAGGCCTTCTGGAGGAAAGTTCTGTGGTCAGATGAAACAAAAATTGAGCTCCTTGGGCCACAATGACCAGAAATATGTATGGAGGAGAGAAGGTGAGGCCTTTAACCCCAAGAAACACCATGCCTACCATCAAGCATGGTGGTGGTAGTATTATGAGCTCTGGGCCCTGTTTTGTTTCCAATGAACTGGGCTTCTACAGAAAGTAAACTGGAATAATGAAGAAGGAGGATTACCTCCAAATTCTTCAGAGAACCTAAAATCATCAGCCAGAAGGTTGGGTCTTGGGCGCAGTTGGGTGTTCCAACAGGACAATGACCCCAAACACACATCAAAAGTGGTAAAGGAATGGCTAAATCAGGCTAGAATTAAGGTTTTAGAATGGCCTTCCCAAAGTCCTGATTTAAACCCCCATCGAGAACATGTGGACAGTGCTGAAGAAACAAGTCCATGTCAGAAAGCCAACAAATTTAGCTGAACTGCACCGATTCTGTCAAGAGGAGTGGTCAAAGATTCAACCAGAAGCTTGTGGATGGCTACCAAAAGCGCCAAAATTGAGGTGAAAATGGCCAAGGGACATGTAACCAAATATTAGCATTGCTGGATGTATATTTTTGACCCAGCAGATTTGGTCACATTTTCAGTAGACCCATAATAAATTCATAAAAGAACCTTCATGAATGTTTTTTGTGACAAAGAAGTATGTGCTCCAATCACTATTACAGAAAAATAAGAGTTGTAGAAATTATTGGAAACTCTGGACTGCCATGACATACATTTTCTTTACAAGTGTATGTAAACCTTTGACCACAACTGTATTCATATTCATTGATGGCGGTGTCAACCATGCAAGACAACAACCAGCTGTTAGAGGGTTAGGTGCCTTGCTCAGAGTCAGTCTATGGATCTACGACTTAGATATTAGGCCCGTATAATAATAATAATAATAATAATACATAGGACTTATATAGCGCTTTTCAAGGTACTCAAAGACGCTTCACAATAAACAAATAAACATATAACATCGTACACAGATACAGAAACAAATAAAAATATAGAGGTTGCAGAGTGAAAGAGAATGGTGGATATATATAACAATATACAGTATATACACTGAGATATAACAATACCCATTGACTTATTATATAATAATGAGGTAGTATTGACGAATTCAAGTCCTATCTGGTGGCTGTTAGGCTAATGCATGAGGATTCTGCATTTTGTGTCTTTTAAATCACAGTGAGACATTTTAACTCACGAGTCACGCTTCCTTCTGCTCCACTTTAACGATTCTGGTATGATAGAGGAGTCCTTAAAATAATAACCGAAGGCCTTGCCCCCAGCCCCCACAGGAACAAAGCAGATGCTTGTTATGCTGGTTGGTGCGTCCTGCCCACCTTAAGGCACAAGTAGTCGTCATCATCATCATAAAACAGAAAACATAACCACCAGCACGGCCACTGTTTTCTATGAGCTCTTTCTCAAACGTATTAGTCTGTCGATCGCCTTTTGGCAGTCTGTCACTTTCATCAACTCCAATTGATCAATTTGCCCTATCAGAACGCTCGCCCCACAGTTTAATTTCCCCCTCTTTCCCAGCTATTAAGACGTAAAGTTATTCCAGCCGTGATTTAGTTAACCAACCTGTGGGCTTGCAGGGTAAGAGGAGGCGTGGGACTAGACTCTGGTGGTCAACAATACTGCCTCACTATGTCTAGGAATTGAGTTGAGAACGTAAAAGTGGCAACCACAGTTAGTTTGGTTCTGCTAAAAGTGTAGTTTGGTTACTCATTTAACACATTGCTGGACCCTGACGCGATCATCTTAAACAGAATTGTAATAATTCATTAGGACACAGGCTAGCCACATGTTTACTTTAGTGCAAGAGAGAGAACAACAGATGGGGAAAGAGGGTGTGTGTGTGTGTGTGGGTGTGCATGTGTGTGGGTGTGTGTGTGTGTGGGTGTGGGTGTGTGTGGGTGTGCCTGAGTGAGAGAGCTCTGACGACGATGTAGTAGTGGGGCATTCAAAACCCGAGAGGTCAATAGGTCATGAGAGAATGGCACTCTTGGAACAGACCCAGGATTGGAGCTAAAATGAATCGACATTCAATGTGTCGCAGAGAACGCACCCACCCCAGGATCTAGCTATCTATCCCTCTGTCCAGATATATAAACCCTCAGAATATCTAGGCTTCATTGAGCAGTATTCCAAAGAAAAAGGAGAAATATTTGAACAGGAAACCCTGCTTCCTGCACTACCCTATGGTTCTCACTGTAGGAGGTTCTGCTTCAAAGGCGACGCTGATTAGCCGTAGTCTTCTAGCAAGTGGGCTAGGCTAATTATAAAACTTATGGGCCATTACGTGTGGATGCTTTCCTCTTATCTGTCTGGCTGGCGGGCTGGGCACATGGGGAATTTTAAACGGTGAAAACTATGCATCTGGTTTCAAGTAAAAAACAAATCTGAATCTGAATTCTTACAGATTTGCTGTCATGTGTAGAACGGCTCTCTCAAGAAGTTATACTTCCTGTAGACTTTATACTATACTTGTTAATGTTTTACCTTTCATCAAATAGTAGCTAGTCTAGAGCTACTTTACTGCTGAGGAAAAATGACATGAAAGTAGGGCTGGGCGATTAATCGTTCTCGAGATCTAAATTTATTTTGATCTGGATAGATCTGACAGCAGCGTCATGACGCACCAGAAATAAATGCGACAACAGCCAATCAGTCTGCAGTGTTTGTCTCGACACGCCCATTCGCTACGATTGGCGATTGGCGCAGCCAAAATAACGCGACAACAGCCAATTGGTCTGCAGTGTTTTGGCTCGACACGCCCATTTATACCACGACACGAGGTTGTTGTTTACCAACAGCGACGCAAAGAAAGGACAACAGCATGAGTGAAACCGGCGAGGAAGCCCACATGGAGTTGACCTCCATCAATGCTGGAGATACCTGTTTAAACTAAAAGGGTGATCACTTGAGGGCCCGTTTGGGTTTCCAATACCGTGAGTATGGAAGGGCTCCTCCTCTACAAGGTTGTATGTCTCAGTGTCGTAGAGTGGAGCATTCTTCTTTGAGCGCTTGATGTAACGGATTGACTGACTTTAAAGGTGAACAAGGTCAAAAAAGACCAAGCTTGAAACCACAGAGGGAATCATGTAGACTCTCTCTGGTGAGGCCTCCTCCCTCTAGTTTAAATTACAGAGATTCTGGCCTGTTGGTTCTGTTGGTTCCTACTCAAAGAATAAGAGCAGTTTCAGAAAAGCTCAGCCTTTTTGTGGGATGCATGCAATGCATCGCTATTGGGTGTCTCACACAGAATACATGTGAATGCAGATTCTCTGCTCCGTCTATTCAGCCAGTGTATGTCCACAAAGCCACAGTGGGACTTAAGCTGTTGTGTTCCAATATGATGAGGCCCCCTTCTAAGGGCCTCTTGTTTAAGGCTTCCACAAAAACCCATTTTAAATGCTTTTTGGCATCAAAATGATGAGCGTTGCAGACTTGACCAATCTCCATGACTGTCTCGCTGCATGCTGCTATGCACCATAACTTCGCCCTTGGGAGGTTTTCTTGCAAAGGTCACTATTGTAGCCCCTGACATGTTTCACTGTTTGATGTAGATTATTTGGGTTTTTTTGCATTTTTGTTCCGGTCAGAGGCACACGTTGATTTCATTAACTTTTTGGATCAGATGTCAGAGATGGACCTCTGAAGGCCTCAGGGAAGTAACCCAGGGCCTGGGCACATTTCTTTTGCAACGTTTATCATCCTTCATCTCGAAAACAAGCAAAGGTACAGTGGAGGAAGTACAAAGCAATGCAGCCCAAAGCCTGTTCGCCAGGTGTGGATGCCACTGGAGTCCACGTTGTTCTGCTCTGTGTCTGCATAATTGGAGTATAGGAATGCGGGGGACTGGTTGGTTGTCAACATATGCCATCAATTTACTTTGGGGTTCTCTTTGAAAGTCACGTCTTCAGGTGTTGTCAATCCAGTTTTCCATGATCCATGAAATGTAATTTTGGTAATGTTTGGTCAACATGGTACGAATCGCTCAACATTTCAGAAAGTCAAGGATTTTGTTTTTGCATTGGCAGGCACATGACAATATTAAACAGTGATATTAACATAGTATATATTAAACAGTGTTTGATCATTTGACAGCTAGCTAGTCTTTCACCACACAATGTTGTGCTGTAACGTGTGGCCTGAGGCCTGAGGCATGCTGTGACAACATTTCGTCAGGTGAGAACCTCAGACTTTTCCGTCGTCCAGCCTGATGAACATCTTTCACATTATTACTTATCATACTAAATATGTGTGTGAGTGTGCTGTGCATGTGTGTGGGTGAACGCCTGCTTGTCTTCTTTAGCTGCTCTGATATCAGGGAGGCTTTTCTCACTGAAATAGTTTCTTGCAGCAGTGGGAGAGCTACAAATGGAGAGCTTCAGCTGAAAATATGATTCATGTCTGGCACAGCGACGAGGAAGCGCTTTCAGGAGGCAGACAGCGGTGGGCTCCGAGCGCGGAGCCGTGTGACTGTACAAAGTGCTGAGCAACACGGGATGACTGTATTCAGTCTGCAGTCTATTGTGACTCACGGCCCTCCTGAACGCAGTTGGCAAAACGTATTCGGCCTACATGTAGTGGAGGGGCACGTGCCATGAGCTTAAACTGTGTTCATGTGGTTAAAGTTGGTAAGATTAATACATTCTTTTTGGTTAAAGATTTTCTTTGGGTTAGAATATAACACCCAAGGACATTCAGAATTTCTATATGCTGGATAGCCTACACTTGAGTTCCCAGATGACTGATTTATAACGACGAGGCTATACTTAATAATGTTTGTGAAGTTTGTGAAATGACTGCTGCTGGCAGTGGGCCATTGCTGTGTTTAATCAAACAAGCAGCTGATCTTCTGTAGAGCTGGTTCATGTGCTGGTGTTTCCTATTCCACATGCAAGGACCGACCGACACACTTGGAACACTTAAGCACCAGTTAAGACGCAAATGTCAAACTATTCACTTTTGTTCATCCAAACGTACGTTTGTCTGGGTGCTGCTAATTGAATACTTGGACTGAAACTTCAACTGATTAATGGCTGACTGTATGATTTGTGCAGTTCATTTGGAGTTGGTTTCAAAGACCTTCATAGAAACTAAAGAGCAAGGTTGCTTGATAATAATGATGGATTGAGAGATTCTCCTTTTACATTCTTGACCTTCTGGTGAATGTGTTCGTTTCACTGTGTTTCAGGTGTTGCCCAGCTGAATGTATCATTAACCTCTCTCACCGCTTAAATGGGGGAAGAGCCCCTAGACCAGAGGTAGCCAACACGGTGCCCGTGGGCACCTGGTCGCCCGCAGGGACCCCGCGAGTCGCCCGCAAGGCATGCTCTAAATAAAAAAATTAAGAAAAAATTAAGAAAAAAAGAAAAAGTGAAATTTGAAATAAAATAAAGCAGCTTGTCACCCAGTGATAAAACAAGTTATGCTACGAAATTAACGTTGGTGAATGGGATACGTCTTGTTGACCCATATGCTTTAGGCACCGATAAGTGGATTCATGGGCGTAGCATTTAGAGGGGACGCTGGGGACCCCCACCAATATCCACCCCCCCCCTCCCGGATCAGAACCGCGATTATACAGAACTATACAGCTGTGATTATACACAACTATACAGCTGTGCTGCGGGCATCACTAGCTTTAATACCATTTATGACGTCACGGTCTCGTGTCAGCGGGCTCGCTGTGTGTGGGTGGGCGTGGCTCCCGACTCCGGTGCCGCGTCACAGCTGCGATCGCAGCTGTGATCGATCAGCAATTAACAATAATATAAAGACCCTGGCTTTCCAACCAGTCGGGGTCGGATCATTATATATATCTACTTACTATTACTACCACTACCTACAGTAGACACAGAAAAGTACAAAGGTGTATGCACAGCAGCTATGAAAGTTGCCTGCCTTTTTGGTTCAACCTATCTCTGTGAATCAGCCTTTTCTAACATGAACTTCATTAAGAACAAACACAGAACACACCTTACTGATGCACATCATAAGACTCACTCAGAGTTGCAGTGTCAAATTATACACCAGATTACAGTACATTGGTGAAGAAAATGCAATGCCAGGCTTCCCACTAACAGACATCTACAGACAAAGATAGAGATAACGTGTTTTCATTTAAATGACAACATTAAACTGAAATATTGCACAAAAATGCGAAAACATTTTTTTTCAAAAAGTGTAACAGATGTTATGATTTGTTAAAAATGCTACAGATTTGGTGATTAGTACGAATGTAATAAGATTCATTAAAAAGTAGATTTTTTTTATCTTACATAACTGATCATTTCTATAAACATGGGACAGAGTTCACGATTTGTTAAAAAATGTTACAATGGTAGTGGTTAGTACAAACGAGACATGATTTGAAGATATAACAGTTGTTTGTTGCATGTTTTAATATATCTGTTTCCGACCATCATTGTTGTGGAAATCATTGTTAATTATTGTGAGGAATAATTAACATTGACGTGATCAGACTCTTCACATATATTATTATTATTAAAAGGTGATCTGTGCAACTTTGTTATTCAGGAAATGTGTATCAAACAAGTAGCCCTTCGTACTACTCAGCACCTTTGAAGTAGCTCTCAGGTTCAAAAAGGTTGGTGACCCCTGACATAGACTATACTACTTTTATATGCTAATTAGCTGCTCATTACCCTTATCTTGTGTGAATTGTGAGGCTGCTAGAGTTGGACTGCACTGCAGTTACAGTTGCAGTTACAAGTTCAGTTGAATGTAAAAGGCTTTATTTTAATTTGTGATGGTCCTGACTCCAGTCACAAGGTAACCTCTTGAGGTAAGTAAACTTCTACAAGCCCAGCGTTCAGCTACACAACACTGTTAGGCCTGCTAGTGCATATTTGGGGCATTTGACCAAGTATCCTCCGCCTCCCTCCTTGCCATAACAAGATGGCCACCCATCTCCGTGCTGTTTAAATATTAGGAGCATTCTTCTTGCGCTGATGACCTGCGGCGGGCATGGAAGCGGTGTGGTGGGACATGCCGTGCAGCAGCAGAAAAGCACCTTGTCAGGACTATTTGAAGTTTCTGGGGACGCGTTTTTTTTTCTTCTTTCGGTCAGCTGCTTTTCGATGGGGAAAGTGCATGTGTTTTTTAAAGTGTGTGTGTGTCACGGTCTCGACCGTGCCTCCAGTTTTCCCCATGTTGCCTCTACCTGTCTATCTCTGTCTGTCTGTGTGTTGGCGGGCGTGGCTCCAGACTCCGGCGCCTCCCCAGCGTCATCATCTACCTCTCTCCCACCTGCTCTGCTCTCACACCTGCGATCCATCTACAATCACCTACAGGCCTACAAGAACCCTGGCTTTCCTCATCGCCAGATCGTTGATTCAGCCAGTGTGGTCAGCAAACGTTCCCGGCCAACTAGAAACGTGATTTCTAGCTCTGTGTTTTCCTTCGTTGTTCTAACCGTGTCTCTCCTCTACCCCAGGATCTCTACCCGTCTCCAGCCATACCGCTCCTCTCCCTGCCTGCCTGCCTGCCTGTCCATCATCTGCCTGCCACGCTCACCACCAGTCCCTCTGGCTTCACCCCGCTTCCGCCTCCTGCTCGTTCCCCTGGCTCCGCTCCAGCCCTTCCCATAAATAAAC
>PIJE02001506.1:38878-48878 GCA_002895965.2 Coryphaenoides rupestris | reverse complement strand
AAAATAGGTTTCCAAGAAGCACAAGAATTATGCTTTGAACAAAACATTTCATAATAGAAGAACTATGGCATGAAGCATCAATGGCAATATGGCATTATGGCATTAATTATGCATTAAGGAAAACACTTCATAATATAAGAATTATGGCATACATGTTATATGTTATCAAGAATGATCAAGGATTATATAATTATGCATTAAGGAAAACACTTCATAATATAAGAATTATGGCATACATGTTATATGTTATCAAGAACGATCAAGGATTATATAATTATGCATTAAGGAAACACTTCATAATATAAGAATTATGGCATACATGTTATATGTTATCAAGAACGATCAAGGATTATATAATTATGCATTAAGGAAAACACTTCATAATATAAGAATTATGGCATACATGTTATATGGTATCAAGAATGATCAAGGATTATATAATTATGCATTAAAGGAAAACACTTCATAATATAAGAATTATGGCATACATGTTATATGTTATCAAGAATGATCAAGGATTATATAATTATGCATTAAAGAAAACACTTCATAATATAAGAATTATGGCATACATGTTATATGTTATCAAGAACGATCAAGGATTATATAATTATGCATTAAAGGAAAACACTTCATAATATAAGAATTATGGCATACATGTTATATGTTATCAAGAACGATCAAGGATTATATAATTATGCATTAAAGAAAACACTTCATAATATAAGAATTATGGCATACATGTTATATGTTATCAAGAATGATCAAGGATTATATAATTATGCATTAAAGGAAAACACTTCATAATATAAGAATTATGGCATACATGTTATATGTTATCAGAATGATCAAGGATTATATAATTATGCATTAAAAGGAAAACACTTCATAATATAAGAATTATGGCATACATGTTATATGTTATCAAGTGGTATATTGTTTACCAAAAATATAGAATCATTAAGTATCAAAACATTTCATGGTAATAACATTAAGGAGTGTGTGGGTGTATCTTCATTGTCCCATAGACTTGTCATTTCATTGTCATGTCTCAAAACCTTGGTATATAAAAAATAATAATAATAAAAGTTTAAATTTCAAAAATTAACAAAAGAAAGACAAGAACACAAGAGTCACGTCTCTTGGTATTTTGGTAACTTATCAAAATTCTTCATTGTTTTTTCAAAGGTGTGAAATGTGACACCTAAGCTCTAAGCGAGGAGCGAGGGGTCCTATAGAGGCTCTTGAGGCGAAGGCGGGGGGCCCGTATGTTGTCAATAAAGGAAATCGGTTCACGACAAGTTCAAGTGCCGTGTTAAAGAAATAAAATCTTATATTGACATATAGAAAAATTACATGATTATGAATTGTTAAAAACACTTCATAATATAATGACAATAAAAAAGAATAACTCTAAACTGTGTATGTGTTCAACGTACCCCCACTGTCATGCCTTGCTGCATGTGAAACCCCTGGTATAGAAAAACCACAGGAAATGGGGCCTCTTCGAGTTCACGACCCCTTTGTCATATGTGTTGAAAGACATTGCCAAGATACACAAAATCATTAACTGTCAAAGAATTACAGGATCATACAGAATTATACATTAATCACAATACTTCATAATATAAGAATCATAAGGGTGAGATGTGTGTGTGTGTACGTGAGATGCGAGGCTTGGGACCCCCCACCCTTCTACCTGAAACGTGCAGGGTTTGGTACCCCACACGCTTCTACCTGAAGCGTGGTGCTGTAGGTGACACAGGCATGGGGCCCCTCGCTCCTGCATTGTCTCAGTACCAGTACAGGTCTTTCACTGGTGTCTTCTGTTGAAATAAACCTTATAAGTCATACATTAGTCCTAATGCTACACAAAATTATATAGAAGTACAGTAATAATAATAAAAAGTTAAAGAGGAATCAAATCAATGAAAGGAATAAATCTTAAGTCTTAAAGAATTATAAATCAATTGGTTATGGGTATGAATTATACAGAAGTACAATAATAATTGTAAAAGAGTTAAAGAGGAATCAAATCAATGAAAGGAATAAATCTTAAGTCTTAAAGAATTATAAATCAATTGGTTATGGGTATGAATTATACAGAAGTACAATAATAATTGTAAAAGAGTTAAAGAATTATAAATCAATTGGTTATGGGTATGAATTATACAGAAGTACAATAATAATTGTAAAAGAGTTTAGGAGGAATCAAATCAATGAAATGAAAGAATCTTAAATCTTAAAGAAGTATAAACCAATCGGTTATGGGTATGACTTATACAGAAGTACAATAAAAATTGTAAAAGAGTTTAGGAGGAATAAAATCAATAAAATGAAAGAATCTTAAATCTTAAAGAAGTATAAACCAATTGGTTATGGGGTCAACCCTAGTTCACATTCGGTGTACCAGGAAACGTGTGAGTGTGTGAGTGTGACCCCCCCCCCTAGTCTATTTTTACCCCTGCTGCAGACGAGGCCCTTGTTCTTTCATGTAAGCCCCTTCGTTGGTGTTGCCTGCCAAAGTAACCCTTATCTCTAACACATCAGTCATAAATGCTACACAGGATTATACATTTGCAAAAGAAATAAAGAGTTATTAATAAAGAAGTAATATATATAGAAGATATTAAAGAAATAAAGAATTGTTAGTCACATATGTCATACAGAATCATGCCCTTCCTATGGGCATTATTCGACAAGACGCAAGAAAGGAAATTAAAAGTGAATGCCAGCAATTCATCGCGAGGGCAAAATGAAAAGAGAGGGAAAGCGAGAGCAGGAGACGCTGAAACAGCTGAGACAGCAGGGGGTCCGGACGAGACCCCCTCCCCCAGATCTCTTCAAGGTGAACCTCACTGCAAGCCCCTCCCGCTTGCACCTACTTGTTAATCACAAATGATTGATCACGGTTATTTGTCTTGTGTGCTTCATTGAATACATTCAGCAGTATGATATCATGTTTGACTGAGTGAGGTCATTATTATCACGCAGCAAACTGCAGTGAAGCGTTGTTTTGGAATTTTTTATTCATCCAATCCATCGTCTGCTGTCCCATTTGTTAATTTGTGCTTTGTTTTTGAAAGCCGACACAAATCAAGTTAATCAAACCGTATAGCCACTGTGTTGAACGCCAGGCATTTATTAACGGCGATGCACTCAAACCAAACACGCCGTTTGTTGCGATCGAGCACCACCACCGCAATAAACGTCTCCGTAGAACGACGCGTAAAGCGTTTTATGGAGACGCACCTGTCCTGTGACTCGATGGTCACGGACGGACGAGTCGTTTCATTAAAGTTTGTGTCTTGTTGTCTTCCCACATCCTGTTCTTCAGACTATCGGTCTCCATCTTAATGAAGACCACCCTCGGCACTCAATTCTTCGCATTTTTTTCTCTTACAATCGTGGAATCCTTCTCCTGCACACACACACACACACATCCTGCGTGACCCTCCTGGTAACAGATCAAACCCCCCCTCTGCCCCGCCTCACATGTTTACAGACCAATTTGGTGACATTTAAAAGAAATACAGGAACACCCACTGAACCAACAGCCAGTCCTGCTGGTCCTCCTGCAGAACTTCCCCACCAAGTCACATCATATTGCTTGTATTAAAACAGTATTGTCATTAGGCTGAGCTCACCCTTTCTATATGCTATGCCTCAGCAGCATCAATCATCTGGTACTTAGCGGTTCTGTTCGGTTCTGACGAGAGAAACACAATGAAGATATTTGTTTTCAGTCATTTGGATTTCATGGCTCGACTGAAATCATCACAAATGATCATTGGCTGGCGGAGGAGGCACTTGTTGGCCAATGGAAAGGATGCAAGAACCAAGAGCCAAGAAGCACCTATTGTATTGTGTGGGTGTACACACACATACACACCGAGGGAGCACATCCGTGTGTGGCCTTTAGTGCTGAGAGGCTAATCTGACCAAACCCTCCCAGCATCCCCTGCCCTCCTCCTCCTCCTCCTTCTCCTCCTCCTCCTCTGCAGCTTGTTAGGGGTTAATAACTCTGTGGTCCCCGGTCAGCCCTGCCCAGCGTTACACTGCTATCGCCTCTGTTCTGCTGTTGATTAAAGACAGGGCCGGTCACCGGTGGTTTCTCAATGCCGAGAACGGACGAGGACAGATCGTTCTGGAAAGAACCAATCATATCACCATTGAATAAAGATTTTCTTATTCTTATTCTTAATATTTTACATTAATCGATAAATCTATTTAATTACATATAAAACATGGAATGAAGAGGCAGCAAAGAACTACAACATTACACTATAGAATAGTCTCACAAATCAAACATCGTTCAAGCCGATTCCTGAAAGATGTCAACAAACCAACACCTAAACTGCAACGTTCATCTGACGTTTTACAACTTATATGTGCTTCTCCTGTCTATCCTATGGCCGAAATGAATCATGGCCACGGGATATCTATACTCACAAGTTCCCTCATGTCATCAACAACCTCCTTGGTACTGTGGGTGTGGCATGAACTGTGTTAAGGACTCAATTGCAGCACAACAAGGGAGATGGTTGGTAATGGCATTTATTAATGTCAGGTAATGTTCAGGTTAACAGAGAACACCGGTGACGTTAGAACTGGGACACAGGTGACTTTGGGATGAGGACGCAGAACAAAACACTCCCACACGAACCCCTCCTATGGGAGCAGGGTACCGGCAGGGTAGATTTGGAAGTCGTCTTCGTGGTGGTAGCGGGGTCCGAGCCGGGCGGATAATCAGCTGGGCGGAGGTACCAGGAGGTAGCAGGCAGACGGAATGTCGGGGACAGGCAAGATCGGGAAACCAGGAAGCAAGGTTGCCACAGGTACGGGCGGACAGGAATCGAGGACAGAAGGCTTTGGCGTACTCCGGGAGGTCAGACGAGGCAGGTAGGCTGGGGACAGGCAGGATCGGCATTGGCGGGGGGAACAGACGGTCTCTATCTCATACCCTATTCTGCGACGAGATGACTATTGACTACAGATCTAGATCAGATCTAGTTTAGCTGGTACAATTAAAAGTAAAATCTGGACAATTCTACTCAGAACGCTCCTCTGTCACGCTGCAAAAAAACAGAGATTAATAAAGCCAGCGCCTTTTTTTGTATGTTTTTGACAGAGCCTTCCTATCTGGGCTATACAAGATAAGTATTAATATGTTATGATTCATTTATTCTCAAAGTGTTATGTGTTCATTATATTATGTGTTCATTATGTTATGTGTTCATTATGTGGGTATCACCAAGTATATCATCATTATTTGTGTATTACCAAGTACATCATCATTATGTGTATATTACCAAGTATATCATATTTTTCCAAGCACTAAGTCTCAGAGGTTGTTGTTCTCCCCAGAAACCACCAGATGGAGGCACTAGGTTTAGATGTAGTGGCGCATGTACTTTTCAACGTCAAGGCCATCTGAGGACACGGCCAGGCATCTGAAGCGTGGGAGATTCTGAAAAAAGAGTCAGGGTGGGAGACTATAAAAAGAGGCAACAGAGGTGAATGTTTTGTGCATCTTCCCCGGACCAGAGGAGGACACCCACAGGTGGAAGAAGAAGCTCCCAAGAAATCTCCGGACATTTTTTTATTATTTTCAAGACTCGGCAAGATAGAACTGAGTCGTTTACGGCAAGTGAACACTAATTTTCCAGTTTAGTTTTAGGGTTGTTTTCGACGGTCCATTGAGGGGAAGGCGCACCCGCAGTCAGACAGGACTGTGAAATTTCCCAGTTTTATTTTTATACTATTATCGAATTAGATTAAAGGAGTTCTTTTGTGCACTCGGCGAAGGGAGCAGAGACCGCGGGTAAAAAGTCGGACAGTTGGATCTTACTTTTTATTTATTCATCATTTTCGGCTGTTCGGATCTTACCTCCACCCAAGGTGTGTGAGTATTTATGGCTTTAGGAGGAAAGTCTGCTAAAGTCTGATATCCCTAGGATATCTCATTGATGGTATGCAGTGAACAAAACATTCCGGAAAGCTATTGGATAAGCATATGCATATTATGGGCCTCATTCACCATTGGAGATAATTTTATTTATACCTGCGAACACTCCCTCCCCCCCGAGCCGAGTAGACTGAGGCTTCGTCCGGGGCCTCTGTCGGTTATCTCTTAAAGACATGCTTCCACCTGATAAAAAGAAATGTTTAAAATTTTTATCTTCCCCTTTTTCCCCGTGACAATTCCTCATAATATGCCCTGAATGCCTTAGAGTGAGACGGTGTAGGGTGTTGCTTTGAACTATTACATTTATCATACATTTAATCATATTTACTATATATGATATCAGAGTTTGTATTGTGGGGTCAGTCTATTCATCATTTCCTGTATTCATTGTAATATATGTTGGGTTTAATATTCTTATGTTTTTATTAGTTAGTTTTAACAGTCTTATTTACTATCATTAATGTCTTATTCTAGTTTTAAGTTGTTTACTTATCAGCATATATATTTATAATTCATTCATCATTGCTATTTGTATTTCAATATATTATATATGTGGGATTAGAATTTGTATTGTATTATCTATTCATCATTTCTGTTTTCATTTTAGAATATGCTTGTTTAATCTTTCCTTACAATAATACTTTAGTTTATGTGCTTTATAAAGAAATACTAATACTGATTTAATTCGAGGAGTTACCCGCAGAAGGAGGAGCTTCACCAGTGTATTACCATAGAGGCGTGTACATGTGTTGAGGGGAGTGTCAAGTGGGCGGGATAAAGAAAACCAGGAAAGTTGATAAAAGGAGCTGTTTGAGGGGAGTTCGGGAGGGGATTCAATTGACCGGCCTCCATTTTTTATGACTGTAATAGGTTGTATTAAATGTTTTGCAATTTCGCCACTTTCGTCTCCTCGACTTCTCCTTCTCCACGAATTCTCTAAATTTAATGTTAGTTTCCACAACAGTGGCAGCGCACATTATAGTCAGAAGATACTGATTCCCTCGTCTACTCTGTGTTACGGGACCAACACAATAAATAATTACCTGCTCAAACGGCTCTCCAAAAGCTGGAATTGGATGTAGCGGAGCAGGTGGAATTGTTTGCTTTGGCTTCCCTGTTAATTGACAGGCTTTACAATAAGTGATAACATCCCGCTTTAGACCAGGCCAAAAATTTTTTTTTAAGACACGGTCATATGTTTTTGTTATCCCCAAGTGACCAGCAAATGGAGAGTCATAATAATAAAATAATAATACATTTTATTTGTATTGCACTTTACATTTGACAATCTCAAAGTGCTACAAGTTAAAAATCATTGAATACTACAAACAAAAAAAACCTATCAGGATCTAGAAAAAAGCTCTTCTAAAAAGGTGGGTTTTTAAGCCACGTTTAAAAGCATCCACAGTCTGTGGTGTCCTCAGATGGTCGGGGAGAGCATTCCACAGGCTGGGAGCAACCGAGTAGAAGGCCCGATCTCCCATGGTACGGAGCTTGGTCCTGGGAAGTTTCAGAAGGTTGGCAGTTCCAGACCGGAGGTTACGTGTGGCGGTTTGTGGAGTGAGGAGTTCCTTGAGGTAGGGAGGAGCATTGCCATGGATGCACTGGTAAAGGCTGTTCCATACTCCGCGAGACGCGAGAACTTTGTTCTCGCACCTAGAGCTGCGAGAACAAGAACAAAGTTCTCGCCGCCCTGGACATTTCATACTCCGCGAGAACTCAAGTGCAGAACTCCTGGGAAGTCCTCAAAGGCCCCGCCCACAGCAGCACACATCACGCGCGCAAAGCAATCAGAAAGAAAAAAACCCAACAACGGTACATGTCTTTATTATTATGACAGGACGTGTTATATAGATGTTCGTACTTTCTCACGGCCTCGGCCAGCTGATCCTCAAAACTATCCATTTCTGTACAAACTTCCGCGCCGGCGTTTTTAACCACGCCCACTTCCAAAATTGACCAATCACACAATAGTTCTCGGACAAGACGCGAGAACAAAGTTCGGCCCGGCTGATGTGTCGAGAACAACTTGCGAGAACACCTGACCTAGGTCTGCGAGAACAAAATGACGTCATTTTGTGGGCGGGGCCCTAGGTACGAGAACTTTGTTCTCGCGTCTCGCGGAGTATGGAACAGCCTTTAGTTAGGAGGGAGATCTTATACTCAACGAGACAGGAAGCCAGTGGAGTGATTTGAAGATGGGGGTGATGTGGTCGTATTTACGCACCCTCATCAGGATCCTATTTGACAGCCAGGTTGGTGACGGAAAGGGGAATGTCCTGGCCAGAGAAGGAGATGCTGGTTGTGACGGATGACCAGACCTGGTGTGGGGTGCCGACTAGAATGGCTTCAGTCTTGAGGCTGTTTAACTGCAGGAAGTTGTGCTTCATCCACGCCTTTATCTCCTCCAGGCAGGTGGTCAGTGTAGATGATGGCAGGACTGCAGAGGGGGTTGGGTCGGTTCTGAGATAAAGTTGTGTTTCATCAGCATAGCAATGGAAAGATATTCCATGCCGGCTGATGACACGGCCAAGGGTGGGGCCGAGGACAGATCCTTGAGGGACACCACAGGTGACAAAGTGTGTCCCGGATTTTGCCTCTCCCAAAGAGACGTACTCGGTTCTCCCGGTGAGATCTCCTCATCCCAGGAGGATGAGGAGAGATGGAGAACCAGTGTCTGCTGTCATCAGCAGGTCATTAGTGACCCTGACCAGGGCTGTTTCTGTGCTATGGCCAGAGCAAAAACCAGATTGGAACTTCTCAAAAAGGTTGTTGTATGTTAGATGGACCTGAAGCTGAGCGGCAACTACTTTTTCCAGCACCTTGGATAGGAATGGAAGGTTGGAAATGGGCCTGTAATTTGCGAGAACTTCTGGGTCTAGAGTGGGTTTTTTGAGAAGTGGTCTGATGACAGCAGCTTTTAACACAGATGGAACATGGCCAGCCTGGAGGGAGTGGTTTATGACTTTGGTGATCAGGGGACTTATGGCATAGAGGTTGGATTTTAGCAGGGCTGTTGGAAAGGGATCCAGGGAACAGGTGGAAGGTTTCATCTTCCTGATGATGTCCTCAACCTCTCGCTGTGAGATGTCAAAAAAACAGCACATAGGTTGGGAAGTCCCAGGCTGTGGGTCAACAGTTGGGACAGATAGGGCAGAGGAGCTGAAGAGGAGAGAGCGGATAGTGTCTACCTTATTTTTGAAAAAGGTGATAAAGTCGTTGCACCGCTCCTCTGTGGCTTCTGAGAGAGAGATAATTTGCGGTTTGAGGAGATGGTTTATAGTAGAGAAAAGTTGCTTGGAGTTGCCAGGGTTATTGTTGATGATATTAGAGTAAAACTGTGATCGTGTATCTCTGAGGGACTGTGCGTAGGCCTTTTGGTGCTCTCTGTAGGCTTGTCTGTGGACAGTCAGTCACTCAAGGACACGCCCAGCGGTCATGAGCTTCATCTTCCGCAGCTCTAGGAAAGTGACGATTCTAGATTTAGGAGGTCCAGTTTCAAGGTATCTGGGTCGACGCGGCGACGGCAGGCAACGGCGGCAGGCGACGACGACCCGGGAGGTGGCGACGCGGCCGACGACCCGGGAGGTGACGCAGCCGACGGCGACCCGGCGGCAGGCGATGACGCGACGACGCGGCCGACGACCCGGGAGGTGACGCAGCCGACGACCCGGGACGAGGTGCAGCCGACGCGACCCGGGAGACGGCAGGACGCGACCCGGGACGAGGGGCGCAGCCGACCGACCCGGGACGTGACGCAGCCGACGCCGAGCCGGGACGAGGTGCCGCAGGAGACGCTGCGGAAGCGGGATGGGGAACCGAAATGTCCCCTCCGACCCCCGGAGGGGGCTGTTGGGGCCGGGACCGGTGGCCCCGGCCACTGCTGATGATCTCTCTCACTACCTCCGCCTCCTCTCAGCTCTCACCTCTACTGTGTCAGTAGCCAAAATCAGCCTTCTACCATACAAAGATTAACTCTTCCGCCTCCAACCTCAGGAACATTTTCTCCATGTTCTCATCCCTCCTCAACCG
>PIJE02001506.1:0-21525 GCA_002895965.2 Coryphaenoides rupestris | reverse complement strand
CAAACAGCTAACTAGTCACGTAGGCCAAACAGCTAACTAGTCACGTAGGTCAAACAGCTGACTAGTCACGTAGGCCACACAGCTAACTAGTCACGTAGGTCAAACAGCTAACTAGTCACGTAGGTCAAACAGCTAACTAGTCACGTAGGCCAAACAGCTAACTAGTCACGTAGGCCAAACAGCTAACTAGTCACGTAGGCCAAACAGCTAACTAGTCACGTAGGCCAAACAGCTAACTAGTCACGTAGGCCAAACAGCTAACTAGTCACGTAGGTCAAACAGCTAACTAGTCACGTAGGCCAAATGGCAGAGTGGAAAGTTACTGGCCCACAAGATTAATACATCCACAACTCCCAACAATCTCTCTCTCTTCTTTCTCTTTCTCTCTCTCTCTCTGCTATCAAAGTTTAGTGCAGTAAAGGTAAGCTGTCGAAAAGCTTCCAACATCTCTGTCACCGAGGGACACTGACAATGGGTCTGGGCGCTGAGTGCTAACGCAAGCTCTCGGCTTTAAACAGATGCACAGTTACACTAAATCTAACTGGAGCACCTTATGTCTGATACTCACGCTGCAATTCACATTCACCTCAATCATTCACGGGGTATATAGTCTGTGCTGAACCCCATATCCGCAATACACTGGTACTCACGGAAAATAAGTGAACGTTTTTGTGCGTATGCGTATGACTTTTGACTTTTGGTTAACCTCGGTCGATTTGCATATTACATCACAGAGAATAGAATATAAAGTGTTTGAGAGAATGACTGTCTCCCCCCGTTGATATTCCCCGCGCTGCTTGGGGTAGCGAGCAAAAGCGGCAATCAGGCAGGCGTTTAAAAGCCCCTTTTGAAGATAATAATTTTTTTTTCCTTCCTCTGGGCTGATAGGGATAGAGCATCGTGGACTATTTCATTATTTAGGAAACCCAAGCATTCTTTTTTATCCTCATTCGTCTACATAGCTTACTGGGCAGAACCCACCCCACCCCCCCTCCCCCGCCTCCATAATCCAGTATTTATAGCGTGACTGTTTCAGATGACGGGGGAGGAAGGTTAGCTATAATCTGTGATTGCTGATGCTGTCTGATGCGGGGATTCGTCTCGTTCGTCGCCGGCAGACGTCATACGAACTGTCGGCGGATGGAGTGGCGCGAGGACAAGAGCCAGCGTTTTACACGGCCTCCCCCCCACCCCACCGGCCCCCCACCCACCCCCCACATGAGCTCCTCCAACCTTGCATGCACCCATGGGTGTGGCACACCCCCGCCCCCGCCCCGAGACCATGTCACTCGAATTGAGGAATTCACCTGACTCCCGCCATGCCCGTATCTGGGATCCGGCCCAATCCGTTCTGGATGAATTCCCCGCTTGGTTTCCGTGCACGACGTCATAGAGTGTGGGGAAAACATGACAAGACGATGGCATTCATGTTCATGGCATAGCATGAGCGTGACCTGTAGATGTGTGTGTGTATATGCATTTGTGCATTCCAGCCGTCTGATCTTGGCCACGTGCACGACAAGACGACCTAAACTCACAGATCGGAGCAAAAACGTCGAAACCCTTTGTTTTAGCGCTAACGTTGTGTATTTTAGCGGGCCGAAAAAAAGGAAAACCAGCCACGCGGTATAGGCGCTGGACTCTGTGGAGTAGGTATCTGGTTTCAACTGATTGCTCCATCCCTTGCATATGCATAACGGAAACATGAAATAGCACGTTCCTGATCGCTCTGAGGGGGAAAACTCTGATCTCTCAACGCAGTCTAATTAAAGATTCCTTCCCACATGCCGGCCAAAAACGGCTGCACTCTCACTTCCTGATGATTTTTCATCTTGCTCCAGATTCTTCACTGCATCCTTTTCGGTGGTTCTTTGCTGTTTTCCCCCCACTCAGCCAGGAGGAGACATCGCCCGTGGTGCCACCGCATCTGGAGAAGAAATATTACAAACCCATGCTCGCTCGGAGATGGGGTTGTTGTTGTTGTTTTTATTACAAGGTGATAATCGGGAGGCAATGTGAGTGCACCTGGATCGGTCTAAACGTAGCATGAGTGAGCATGAGCTTTGTGATCGGGCCGATCTCTCTCTCTCTCTCTCTCTCTCAAACACATATTAAACTCTCGCGAGACTTGTCATTTAGATAGCGCTCTGTTTGCGAGGGAAAGACAAAAAATGTCCGATACGATTCACAACGCATGTTGCATTGCAAAACAACACTTTAAAAGACTGATATTCTATAAGAGTGCTTACAGTTTGCCACTTTGATGTGTTCTATTTGCAAAAGAAATTGCACAAGGGATGTCTTGAAATTGTTGTAATTTTCTACCTCAGTAGTTCATTGTTCCCTGATCTGAACCTACACAGACCTCTCCAGGACTTTGGCTCTAATTTGTGCCAACAGTGAAATTGAATAGTTTGTTTTATTGTCAGAGGGGCTTTGTAAAGTTCTTAAAATGCAATATGTTACACTAATAAGCATGACATGTTTCTGAATTCACATGTCAAAAGAGCAGCTCCTGCCGGTTCCTGCTGCCAGGTCACAGCCATCCCGGGTCCCGGTCCCGGCTGGACCGCAGCAGCTCCTGCCTTCCTGCTGCCGGGTCGCAGCCATCCCGGGTCCCGGTCCCAGCTGGACCGCAGCGGCTCCTGCCGGTTCCTGCTGCGAGGTCGCAGCCATCCCTGGTCCCGGTCCCGGCTGCACCGCCGCAGCCCCTGCCGGTTCCTGCTGCCAGGTCGCAGCCATCCCGGGGCTCGGTCCCGGCTGGACCGCCGCAGCCCCTGCCGGTCCCTGCTGCTGTGTCGAGGCCATCCCGGGTCCCGGTCCCGGCTGGATCGCAGCAGCCCCTGCCGGTTCCTGCTGCCAGGTCGCAGCCATCCCTGGTCCCGGTCCCGGCTGGACCGCAGCAGCCCCTGCCGGTTCCTGCTGCTAGGTCGCAGCCATCCCTGGTCCCGGTCCCGGCTGGACCGCAGCAGCCCCTGCCGGTTCCTGCTGCCAGGTCGCAGCCATCCCGGGTCCCGGTCCCGGCTGGACCGCAGCAGCTCCTGCCGGTTCCTGCTGCCAGGTCGCAGCCATCCCTGGTCCCGGTCCCGGCTGGACCGCAGCAGTCCCGGTGTCCCGCTGCTGGGTCGCAGCCACCGCAGCAGCTCCTGCCTTCCTGCTGCCGGGTCGCAGCCATCCCGGGTCCCGGTCCCAGCTGGACCGCAGCAGCTCCTGCCGGTTCCTGCTGCGAGGTCGCAGCCATCCCGGGTCCCGGTCCCGGCTGGACCGCAGCAGCTCCTGCCGGTTCCTGCTGCCAGGTCGCAGCCATCCCGGGTCCCGGTCCCGGCTGGACCGCAGCAGCTCCTGCCGGTTCCTGCTGCCAGGTCGCAGCCATCCCTGGTCCCGGTCCCGGCTGGATCGCAGGCAGCGGCCTGCAGGTTCCTTGCCTGCCTGGTCGGCAACCCTCCCTGGGTCCCGGGTCCCGGGCTGGACCACATCGCCTCCGGTCCTGCTGTGAGGTCGCAGCCATCCCAGGTCCCGGTCCCGGCTGGACCGCAGCAGTCCCGGTGTCCCGCTGCTGGGTCGTAGCCATCCCGGGTCCCGGTCCCGGCTGGACCGCAGCTGCTCCTACCGGTTCCTGCTGTCAGGTCGCAGCCATCCCTGGTCCCGGTCCCGGCTGGATCGCCGCAGCCCCTGCCGGTTCTTGCTGCCAGGTCGCAGCCAACCCGGCTCCCGGTCCCGGCTGGATCGCAGCAGCTCCTGCCGGTTCCTGCTGCCAGGTCGCAGCCATCCCGGGTCCCGGTCCCGGCTGGACCGCAGCAGCCCCTGCCGGTTCCTGCTGCCAGGTCCCAGCCTTCCCGGGTCCCGGTCCCGGCTGGATCGCAGCAGCTCCTGCCGGTTCCTGCTGCGAGATCGCAGCCATCCCTGGTCCCGGTCCCGGCTGCACCGCCGCAGCCCCTGCCGGTTCCTGCTGCCAGGTCGCAGCCATCCTGGGGCCCGGTCCCGGCTGGATCACAGCAGCCCCTGCCGGTTCCTGCTGCCAGCTCGCAGCCATCCCGGCTCCCGGTCCCAGCTGGACGGCAGCGGCTCCTGCCGGTTCCTGCTGCGAGGTCGCAGCCATCCCGGGTCCCGGTCCCAGCTGGACCGCAGCGGCTCCTGCCGGTTCCTGCTGCGAGGTCGCAGCCATCCCTGGTCCCGGTCCCGGCTGCACCGCCGCAGCCCCTGCCGGTTCCTGCTGCCAGGTCGCAGCCATCCCGGGGCTCGGTCCCGGCTGGACCGCCGCAGCCCCTGCCGGTCCCTGCTGCTGTGTCGAAGCCATCCCGGGTCCCGGTCCCGGCTGGATCGCAGCAGCCCCTGCCGGTTCCTGCTGCCAGGTCGCAGCCATCCCGGGTCCCGGTCCCGGCTGGACCGCAGCAGCTCCTGCCGGTTCCTGCTGCCAGGTCGCAGCCATCCCGGCTCCCGGTCCCAGCTGGATCGCAGCAGCGCCTGCAGGTTCCTGCTGCCTGGTCGCAGCCCTCCCTGGTCCCGGTCCCGGCTGGACCACATCGCCTCCGGTTCCTGCTGTGAGGTCGCAGCCATCCCTGGTGCCGGTCCCGGCTGGACCGCAGCAGTCCCGGTGTCCCGCTGCTGGGTCGCAGCCTTCCCGGGTCCCGGTCCCGGCTGGATCGCAGCAGCTCCTGCCGGTTCCTGCTGCGAGATCGCAGCCATCCCTGGTCCCGGTCCCGGCTGCACCGCCGCAGCCCCTGCCGGTTCCTGCTGCCAGGTCGCAGCCATCCTGGGGCCCGGTCCCGGCTGGATCAGCAGCAGCCCCTGCCGGTTCCTGCTGCCAGCTCGCAGCCATCCCGGCTCCCGGTCCCAGCTGGACGGCAGCGGCTCCTGCCGGGTTCCTGCTGCGAGGTCGCAGCCATCCCGGGTCCCGGGTCGCCAGCTGGACCGCAGCGGCTCCTGCCGGTTCCTGCTGCGAGGTCGCAGCCATCCCTTGGTCCCGGTCCCGGCTGCCACCGGCCGCAGCCCCTGCCGGTTCCTGCTGCGCAGGTCGCAGCCATCCCGGGGCTCGGTCCCGGCTGGACCGCCGCAAGCCCCTGCCGGTCCCTGCTGCTGTGTCGAAGCCATCCCGGGTCCCGGTCCCGGCTGGGATCGCAGCAGCCCCTGCCGGTTCCTGCTGCCAGGTCGCAGCCATCCCGGGTCCCGTCCCGGCTGGACCGCGAGCAGCTCCTGCCGGTTCCTGCTGCCAGGTCGCAGCCATCCCGGCTCCCGGTCCCAGCTGGATTCGCAGCAGCGCCTGCAGGTTCCTGCTGCCTGGTCGCAGCCCTCCCTGGTCCCCGGTCCCGGCTGGACCACATCGCCTCCGGTTCCTGCTGTGAGGTCGCAGCCATCCCTGGTCCCGGTCCCGGCTGGACCGCAGCAGTCCCGGTGTCCCGCTGCTGGGTCGCAGCCATCCCGGGTCCCGGTCCCGGCTGGACCGCAGCTGCTCCTACCGGTTCCTGCTGTCAGGTCGCAGCCATCCCTGGTCCCGGTCCCGGCTGGGATCGCAGCAGCTCCTGCCGGTTCCTGCTTGCCAGGTCGCAGCCATCCCGTGGGTCCCGGTCCCGGCTGGACCGCAGCAGCTCCTGCCGGTTCCTGCTGCCAGGTCCCAGCCTTCCCGGGTCCCGGTCCCGGCTGGATCGCAGCAGCTCCTGCCGGTTCCTGCTGCGAGATCGCAGCCATCCCTGGTCCGGTCCCGGCTGCACCGCCGCAGCCCCTGCCGGTTCCTGCTGCCAGGTCGCAGCCATCCTGGGGCCCGGTCGCCGGCTGATCACAGCAGCCCCTGCCGGTTCCTGCTGCCAGCTCGCAGCCATCCCGGCTCCCGGTCCCAGCTGGACGGCAGCGGCTTCTGCCGGTTCCTGCTGCGAGGTCGCAGCCATCCCTGGTCCCGGTCCCGGCTGCACCGCAGCAGCCCCTGCCGGTTCCTGCTGCCGGGTCGCAGCCATCCCGGGTCCCGGTCCCGGCTGGACCGCAGCAGCTCCTGCCGGTTCCTGCTGCCAGGTCGCAGCCATCCCGTGTCCCGGTCCCGCCTGGACCGCATCAGCTCCTGCCGGTTCCTGCTGCCAGGTCGCAGCCATCCCGGGTCCCGGTCCCGGCTGGACCGCAGCAGCTCCTGCCGGTTCCTGCTGCGAGGTCGCAGCCCTCCCTGGTCCTATGGGAGAATTTTATTATAAAACATAGTCGACATCTTGTAAGAATATTGGGTTATTGGGAGGCAGACAGATGATCGTGTATATTGAGGGCAGGAGACAGAGAGGTGGGGGTTGAATAGGAAGGAGGAGGAAGTCTCGGACGGTGGGTCTCCAGGAGGACAGAGAACAAAGACAAGAAGACGCCTCCAACAGAATAGATGAATAGATGAAAACAAGCAAATGGTCATATGCAAATAGGAGACAATAGGTTTCAGAAGTGAATCTCAGTAAGGCACCGGGAATCAACTCAGTCTGAATGGCCAAGGAAACAGCTACACCTCCACCCAATCGGCGATAAGGGACATCCCTGGCTATCATAGCTGGATCGCAGCAGCGCCTGCAGGTTCCTGCTGCCTGGTCGCAGCCCTCCCTGGTCCCGGTCCCGGCTGGACCACAGCGCCTCCGGTTCCTGCTGTGAGGTCGCAGCCATCCCTGGTCCCGGTCCCGGCTGGATCGCAGCAGCTCCTGCCGGTTCCTGCTGCGAGGTCGCAGCCATCCCTGGTCCCGGTCCCGGCTGCACCGCAGCAGCCCCTGCCGGTTCCTGCTGCGGGTCGCAGCCATCCCGGGTCCCGGTCCCGGCTGGACCGCAGCAGCTCCTGCCGGTTCCTGCTGCCAGGTCGCAGCCATCCCGTGTCCCGGTCCCGCCTGGACCGCAGCAGCTCCTGCCGGTTCCTGCTGCCAGGTCGCAGCCATCCCGGGTCCCGGTCCCGGCTGGACCGCAGCAGCTCCTGCCGGTTCCTGCTGCCAGGTCGCAGCCATCCCGGCTCCCGGTCCCGGCTGGATCGCAGCAGCTCCTGCCGGTTCCTGCTGCGAGGTCGCAGCCCTCCCTGGTCCTATGGGAGAATTTGATTATAAAACATAGTCGACATCTTGTAAGAATATTGGGTTATTGGGAGGCAGACAGATGATCGTGTATATTGAGGGCAGGAGACAGAGAGGTGGGGGTTGAATAGGAAGGAGGAGGAAGTCTGTCTTAAGTTGTTTACTTATCAATATATATATTTTGTAGTTCATTCATCATTGCTATTTTTATTTCAATATGTTATATACAGTATGTGATACCAGAGTTTGTATTGTGGGGTTTGATTTCATCATTTCCTGTATTCATTTCAGTATATGTTGGTTTAATATTCTTATGTTTCTTAAGTTAGTTTTAACAGTCTTATTTACTATCATGTCTTATTCAAGTTCTTTAAAATTGTTTACTTATCAGCATATATATTTGTAATTCATTCATCACTGCTATTTGTATTTCAATATATTATATATGAGGGATTAGAATTTGTATTGTATTGTCTATGCCCCCCCTCGTCCACGCTACATCCACAAAAGTTCTCGTCTCAAATTTCTTTACTCTGGGAGCACCGGCATCCCATCTCTCTGGACTGAGAGTTGCACTGGCACATCCCAACTACGTCATCAGGACACTGCCGCTCCTAGGATGAATAGCAATCTCCGCCCTCTCAACAAAACCCCCTCTGCCCCCAACAAGGGAAGCATGAACTGAAATTTGGCCTTCAAAACACCAGATCTGTAAACAATAAGTCTCTTGTATTGTGTGAAATCTCCACTGACAATCACCTGGATTTCTTTTGCCTTACTGAAACCTGGCATCAGCCAAATGAATACTCAGCATTAAACCAGTGCATCCCCCCTGGCTATGCCTTCCTGGACTGCCCACGTACATCAGGCAGAGGTGGAGGATTGGCTGTCATATATAAATCTGGTTGCACTATCAAATCCCAGCAAGTGCCATCCTTCACATCTTGTGAATGTTTGACTTTCAAAATAACTGGCCACATCTCAGTGATGGTGGTTCTGATCTACCGCCCCCCCAAGCCAAACCCAGTATTCTTGGACGAACTATCTGAGCTCCCCACCCTCCTGAGCTCTGAGTGCCCTGTTTTGCTAATGCTTGGAGATTTTAACATCCATGTCGATAACCCAAACTGTAGCTACTCGGTTGGTCTGACTTCCCTGCTGGAAAACTTTGGCCTCAAACAACATGTCAATTTTGCTACCCACAACAAGGGCCACATATTAGACCTTGTATGTTCCTCAGGGCTGGATCTAGCAAACCTTGATGGCTTTGTTTCAGGGCTGTCTGATCACAAATTGATCATTTTTGATCTGGAAATGCCACGCCCCCCCCACCTCCAAGGAACGTGTCATACAGTTCAGGAACCTCAAAGCCATAGTGTGGGAAAACAGAGGTCATACTGGTTGGCACCCAGGCCACCATCGAGAAATGCCAACACTTCAGCCTCACCATGGATGGTGTCACAGCCGTCCCCTCCAGTGAGGTCCGCAACCTTGGGGTGATTCTGGACAGCCAACTCTCCCTCGATGCCCACTTAAAGAACATCACCAAGGTTTCATTTTTCCATCTCAGGAACCTGGCAAAGATCCGACCTCTGCTCTCCCAAACAACTGCTGAACGCCTCATCCATGCCTTTGTTTCATCCCGCCTGGACTATTGCAATGCCCTCCTGGTGGGGGCATCTGCAAAATGCATAAACCGGCTGCAGTATGTCCAAAATTGTGCTGCTCGTGTTCTCACCCACACCTCCCGCCGTGAGCACATCACTCCAGTGTTAAGGCTGTTCCATACTCCGCGAGACGCGAGAACAAAGTTCTCGCACCTAAGGCCCCGCCCACAAAATGACGTCATTTTGTTCTCGCAGACCTAGGTCAGGTGTTCTCGCAAGTTGTTCTCGACACATCAGCCGGGCCGAACTTTGTTCTTGCGTCTTGTCCGAGAACTATTGTGTAATTGGTCAATTTGAAGTGGGCGTGGTTAATGCGCTTTCCGCCAGCGCAGAAGTTTCCTGCTGTGGGCGGGGCCTTTGAGGAGTTTCTCGCGGAGTATGAAATGTCCAGGGTGGCGAGAACTTTGTTCTTGTTCTCGCAGACCTAGGTGCGAGAACAAAGTTCTCGCGTCTCGCGGAGTATGGAACAGCCTCTGTTCAGCCTACACTGGCTCCCTGTCAGCTTACGCATTGACTTTAAAGTTCTAACCCACACATACCAAGCCATCCATGCCACTGGCCCATCCTACCTCTCTGACCTTATCGAACTGTCCTGCCCAACACGTACACTCCGCTCCTCCAGCTCCATCTCTCTGCAGCAGCCACGCTGCAGACTTAAAACCATGGGAGCCAGGGCATTCAGTTGTGCTGCTCCATGGCTGTGGAACTCACTCCCAGACCCCATCAAAGAGGCAGAGTCACTCAAGTCCTTCAAAGCTTTCCTCAAAACACACCTCTTTAGACTGGCATTTAAGGACCTGTGTAAAAATTGTATTGTTTTTTTTGTTTGTTTGTTTTTAACTGATCCTCCTATGTACAGCGCTTTGGGGACTAGAAATGCGCTCAATAAATTTGAATTATTATTATTAGTATTATTATTATTCATTTCCTGTATTTATTTTAGTATACACATTTCTGTTATCATTTTAGAATATGCTTGTTTAATCTTTCTTCATAATAATACTTTAGTTTATGAGTTATCCGCAGAAGGAGGAGCTTCACAAGTATGTGACCATAGAGGCATGTACATGTGTTGAGGGGAGTGTCAAGTGGGCGGGATAAGGAAACCAGGAAAGATGATAAAAGGAGCTGTTTGAGTGGAGTTCAAGAGGATATTCAATTGACCGGCCTCCATTTCTTATGACTGTAATAGGTTGTATTAAATGTTTTGCAATTTGCCACTTTCGTCTCCTCGACTTCTCCTTCTCCACGAATTCTCTAAATTTAATGTTAGTTCCCACAACAGTCCCGGTCCCGGCGGGACCACAGCGCCTCCGGTTCCTGCTGCGAGGTCGCAGCCATCCCTGGTCCCGGTCCCGGCTGGACCGCAGCAGTCCCGGTGTCCCGCTGCTGGGTCGCAGCCATCCCTGGTCCCGGTCCCGGCTGGACCGCAGCAACCCCTGCTTCCCGCTGCTGGGTCGCAGCCATCCCGGGTTCCAGTTGCACCGCAGCAGCCCCTGTTTCCCGCTGCTGGGTCGCAGCCTTCCCGGGTCTCGGCTGGACCGCTGCAGCCCCTGCCGGTCCCTGCTGCTGTGTCACAGCCATCCCGGGTCCCGGTCCCGGCTGGATCGCAGCAGCCCCTGCCGGTTCCTGCTGCCAGTTCGCAGCCATCCTGGGTCCCGGTCCCGGCTGGATCGCAACCTGAGGGCTGACGGTGCCAGCCCGGTGATCGTGGGTCGCCGGGAGGCTCCCGTTAAGGGGGGGGTCCTGTCACGGTCTCGACCGTGTCTCCGGGCGCACAGTGTTGGTGGGCGTGGCTCCGGGCTCCGGTGCCGCCCCAGCATCAGTAGCGGCACCTGCGCTGCGCTCGCGCCTGCCAGCAATCATCAATCAATCCCCCTATAAAGACCCTGACTTTCCACCCACTCGGCGTCAGAACATTATTGCCATTACCCGCATGGATCGCGATCGCCTCCAGCCAGCCGATCACCTCCCTGCCTACCTGCCTACCGGTTCCTGTGTCAGCCTACCTGTCTTCCGGTTCCTGCGTTCCCCTCCCGCTGGCTTCACTCCCGTTTTCTCACGTATGTACTTGTATCCCGCATGGATCGCGATCGTCTCAGCCAGCCGATCACCTTCCTGCCTACCTGTCTACCGGCTCCTGTATCGGCCTACCGCTCACCACCCGTCCCGCTTCACTCCTGTTTCCTCACGTGTTCTATCAATAAACACCCCCTTTTGGCATAAACTCTGAGTCTGGGTCTTGCATTTGGGTCCCCCACCGAACACGCCCTGAACAGGTTCCCTCTGTTTTCCGATGGTCCTGAGTGTTAGCCATTCCATGATCTCAGCGGCACTCTCCCTGAACAAAATATACAGTCCCAAACCCATCCCATGTGTTCCCTGAGATCACTGGTTATCTTTCGGCTACCCCAAATATTTAGATGGGCAGGTTCGCGGGTTCTTTCCGATGGCGTAGTAGTAGTGGTTAATGCTGAACAAAAGTAGCCAGAGCCAGTGCCTGTAGGACCTTACTGTGCGGGGATAAACACACCCAGCATGTCTGTCTCCGTCTCCGTCTCTGTCGCGGAGACGGAGATCCGCTCTCCTTGCTGAACAGCAGGACGGGAGGGGGGGGGCGGGGGGGGGGGGTGGGTTTTCTGTCAGAACCTCTGGCCCACCCACCACATGTAAGGGGGTTTGATCAATAAATAAGGGTTAGATAAATAGATATAGACCGAGAGATAGATAGATCGATCAAAAGATAGATCGATAGATAGATCGATAGATCGATACATAGATGAATAGATACATAGGTAGATAGATAGATAGATGAATATTCATATTATGTTAATGCTAAAATTGGTGAGTGTGACAAAATGACAAAAGGCACAAATGTTGACCTGGCCAGGAGCCAGCAGTGGGCTGGCAGAGGCGGGTGCATGCATGAGGAGACAGCCAGGGGCCATCTGGGACCTGAAGTCACCTTGAAAGGACCAATGGCAGACCTTGTGTGGCAGCGATGTACAGCGTCTTCTGGTGTAGGTTTCTCTGTGTGAAATACTGTACGTGGCTCGCTATTATTAGTGCTATGCTTGCGTGATGCAAGCATTCAGATGCCAGGTCTGCCTTTATTTCTTTGGTCTGTTCTTTGTTATGTTTTGTTTATTGTTTTTTGTTGTTTCATTCTCTTGTTTTTTTGTTTTTTGTTCTTTTGTTCTTTTGTTCTTTGTGCTTGTGTTTTTCCGTCGTTTCGTTCATTCATTCTTTCGTTCTTCCGTTTTAAATTTTTAAATGTTTTTGTTTTTTTGTTCTTTCTGTCATTGTTTCTAGTTTTTCTTTTCTTTTTTTTCTCATTTTCTTATTTTCATCCTCTGACCGTGCCTCCGGTTTTCCCCATGTGCCTCTACCTGTCTGTCTCTGTCTGTCTGTGTGTTGGCGGGCATGGCTCCAGACTCCGGCGCCTCCCCAGCTTCATCATCTACCTCTACCACCCGCTCTGCTCTCACACCTGCGATCCATCTACAATCACCTACAGGATAAGAACCCCGGCTTTCCACCCACTCATCGCCAGATCGTTGATTCAGCCAGTGTGGATCTCTACCCGTCACCAAGCCATACCGCTCCTCTCCCTGCCTGCCTGCCGGCCTGCCTGCCTGCCTGCCTGCCTGCCTGTCCATCATCTGCCTGCCTAGCCCCTAACTGCCTCATGTCCGAACGTCTACCCCGCTTACATTGGTGCCACGACCCAAGGCATAACCCTGGCTTCGAGCCACAGCCCCAATCGCGTCCGTTATGGCAGCTCCCCCCTGGGATCAGTGCGCTTGGTGGTTCGCTAGAATATATTTAAAGGCTTGGATAAATCTAGCCCTAGGGATACGTTGTATTTTACTAAAGTGACCTCTTAGAACCAGGTGTCAACCTCGAACACTCTTGAATCTTTTTCTCCTTTGGCAATGATCGAATGTCCAATTTGATATTTTTCTCATAATATTTCAGCAAGGGGACAGCAAAATGCTCAGCACAAAATCAGCAAACATAGTAATAATAAAGGTAAATGCCATTGTACGAATAGAGAATATAATAATAGTAACCATAATCCATAATCCATAATAGTAACCTAGGCCAACTCATTCTATGACCTCTAGGGCACCGCACAGGGAATAATATAATTGGGAGGGAATAATTCTAATTTGTCTGTTTTTGATAGGAGATAGAGTCACGACCGTAGGGGTAGCAGCCAATGGACTCCAGATGGTGTCTTGGTTATTTTGGTTCAGTTGTCCGGACTGACGGTGTAAAAATGAAACAAGTCCTCTTCAATGCCCGCTATATGCAGATGTTTATCTAAAAGCTCTTTGGATCCTTCTCTTCACTACATGCCATCGACGAGAGGCCCTAGAGGCTTACTCCCCCCGTGGGTTAGTAGACTGTCCTCCTGAAGCCCACATATATTGAGCATGAGATACTACTGTCCGTCCATATTGATGGTACTAAGTGAAACATCAAGGCGTCCGATCTTGATGAATTTATCCGGATCTTTCCAACTGTTGTGTGTGCCGGATTGCGCAACACTGGCTCACAACCCCTCCTTTCACGCGCACTGTGAAAATCGGGAATCTGCCTAAAATAGCAGCTGGGGCCTAACACAGCCAGACTGGGCTGCGGGAGACAGCCCCCCCCCTTGATGGTCCGTTGAGAGAGAGAGAGAGACCTGTTGTGGACTGGCTAAATAAATGTTAGAAAAAGTTAAAGTATTTAAAAGTAGTCACCAATCGTTCTTCAAAGTATCTTCGGGTATAATCCAAAAATGGGAATAATCCAAAATGGGTATAATCCAAAATGTGTATAATCCAGATAAGTTTTTATAAAGTTTCCCCAAACTGGGTATAATCCAAATAAGTAGTTTTAAAGTTTCTTCATTTCTGTTCTTTCTTCATTTCCGTTCTTCTGTTTATATTCTTCTATTCTTCCTTAATCATCTTCAGGAGTTTCTCCTATCTTCTCTTGGGTTTCTTCATTTCTAATAATAATCTTCTGGGCTTCTAAGTGCGTTTCTCGCCATCTCCTTGGGGTGGTACTCAGTCCTGGGTCTTCTCTTCTTTTCTGGGGCTGTTCTCAGCTATTTCTCTCTATTTGTATCTTATATCTTTTTTCTATCCCCTTGTTGCATGCGCAGTCGAAGACCACCTGGCATTCCGTCAGTGTTACCGTCATGTTTTCCACTTGGCTCTCTGTCAGTAATGCCGTCATGTATTGAGTAAGGCCACTTGGCACTCTGTCAGTGGTGCCGTCATGCTCTAAGCATCTGGCACTCTGTCAAACGATGTCTTCATGCTTAAAGCATCTGGCGCTCTGTCAATGATGCTCTCATGCTTAAAGCATCTGGCGCTCTGTCAATGATGTCTTCATGCTTAAAGCATCTGGCTCTCTGTCAATGATGCTCTCATGCTATGAGCAAAACCTCCTGGCTCTCTGTCAAAGATGCCGCCATCCCGTGTTCACTAAAATGTATTACCATCGTTCCATATTGTTCTCCTAGGCCTACCCCAGGCCCATGATATTCTTACTACTATGGACCCAATGGTTACCGATCACAATCATAGACACTCAATATTTACATATACCATCAACAGACCATAGTCTATACTTAGGGTAATATCCTCGTAATGACTCCCTTAGGTTTCTTAATCGTTATTTCATCACACAGAATATATAATGAACATGCCTGTGAGTAAAAGAAATTACTACAATATTAAACATGCTTATGAATGTCAAAACACAATGTGTCTTTAAAATATGATTAAACATCATACATCCATAAAACATCACCTTCTTCACACATGATATATGTTTAACAATACCAAACATCATTATGGTTATATGCACAGATTATAAGTATCCCACTTCCCCTTACTTTACCCATCATCACATGGTTTTTCGGACACCGGTGAATCAACTCTACTTGACAACCGATACCGATACCGAGCACAGTATCGGTCAGATACTGTGCTCATGTACTCGTACTCGTACTCGTTAAACTACTCCGATACAACCGCACCGATACCACTTTGGCAACGCAACGTTAACCTTGTAATATTCTTAGCCAAGGAATATTGAAATAAAGAGATGCAACCGAGTTGGCGTTTATGGATGTTTAATAGCAACTGCGCATGGTACCGAGCATGGGCGTAGAATTTAGTGGGGACGCTGGGGACATGTCCCCACCAATTAACGGAGCACCCCCCCCATCAGAACCGCGAATTAACGGAGCCCCCCCCCCCCCATCAGAACCGCAAATTAACGGAGCACCCCCCCCATCAGAACCGCGAATTAACGGAGCACCCCCCCCATCAGAACCGCAAATTAACGGAGCACCCCCCCCCATCAGAACCGCGAATTAACAGAGCACCCCCCCCATCAGAACCACGAATTAACGGAGCACCCCCCCCCCCCCCCCCCCCCCATCAGAACCGCAAATTAACGGAGCACCCCCCCCCCATCAGAACCGCAAATTAACGGAGCACCCCCCCCCCCCATCAGAACCGCGAATTAACGGAGCACCCCCCCCCAGACAAAAAATAACATGTTTTCAAAGTCATTAGAACTGTAGGCCTAATGGTTTTATTAAGTACTCATATCGGTATTCGGTATCGGCAAGTACCCAAATGTAAGTACTTGGTCTGAAAATAAGTGGTATCGGTGCATCCCTAATGCTAACCTCTCACCTTACCTCGCCACCTTACCTAGCCCAGCTCAACCAGCCCGTCCCGGCTCCACCCCCGGTGCCACGTCCGACCAGGGAGTCCTACGCCCTGGATCCGGAATATTTCTCCGGGGTTAAATGCCCAGGGGTTATCCTCCAATGCTCCTTGGTTTTCCACCAGCAGCCGCTGACCTTCCCCAGCGATCAGTCGAAGGTACGTTTTGTTATCGGTCTATTGAGAGGGAGAGCTCCGGCCTGGGCCGGCGATCATCTCTCATCAGCCGATAGCTGTGTTTTCCTTCGATGATTTTATCTCCAAGTTTAAGGATGTTTTTGATCACCCCGACCACTGGGGAGACGCATCCAAGCGCCTGGCTAATCTTCGCCAGGGAGCCCGGAGTGTAGCCGATTTTTCTGTGGATTTTAAAACGTTGGCTGCTGACGCTGGGTGGGACGACTCAGCATTACGAGGTACATTTTTAAACTGTCTCAATGAACAATTGCAGGATGAGATAGCAGCCCCAGATGAACCCGCCGATTTTAAGACTCTTGTCTCGCTGGCGATTAGGCTCGACAACCATCTGCAGGGGCGCCGCAGGCAAAAGGCGATTCATCTACCATCACCCAACACCTCTCACGCCGCTCTTCCTTTCCACTCTAGGTCGGGAGCCCTTCCTTCCACCACCATCCTGGCTCCGCCTTCCACAACTCTCCCGGACGGAGAGCCCATGCAGCTGGGAGCGCCCGCCTGTCTCCTGCTGAATGGCTGCGCAGAATACGGTCGGGGGTGTGTCTCTACTGCGGGGAACCCGTTCACGTTTTTGGCCACCTGCCTTGTTCGACCAAAAGGCGGGGCTCACCAGTAGCTGTGGGGGTGCTGGTGAGCCAAACGTCAATTTTTACATTCGTATGCAGTTTAGAGCCACCCTGTGCTGGGACCAGGAAACTCGGCCCTTGGTGGCCCTAGTGGACTCTGGCGCCACCGAAAATTATATAGACTCCGACCTCGCTTCCTAAAGGGGCCTCGCCGCTGAACCACTTGCCACTCCCCTGGATGCCAACGTGCTGGATGGCAGACTTCTGGCCCGGGTCACCCACCAGACCAAACCTCTGCTCCTCATCCTCTCTGGCAACCACCGGGAGCTGATCCGGTTCCACCGAATATCCTCACCCCATGCTCCGATCGTCCTCGGTCATCCCTGGCTGAAGCGGCACAACCCCCACCTCGATTGGGCCTCCGGCAAGGTAATTAGCTGGAGCCCATTCTGCCTATCCACATGTCTGCAATCCGGTCTTCCCCCAACAGAGGGCGTGGCGGCGCCATCGATGTCCAAGCCCCCGGACCTGTCCTCCATTCCATCTGTCTACCATGACCTGGGGGAGGTCTTCAGCAAGCAAAAAGCCCTCTCTCTGCCTCCACATCGCCCCTATGACTGCGCCATAGACCTCCTCCCGGGATCCACCCTACCATCCAGCATACAACCTGTCACGTCCGGAAAGGGAGACCATGGAGGGCTACATCAAGGACTCCCTGGCTGCTGGCATCATCCGGTCCTCCTCAACCCCGGTAGGTGCTGGGTTCTTCTTTGTCTCCAAGAAGGACCACTCCCTGCGCCCATGCATCGACTTCCGGGGGCTAAACAATATAACGGTAAAAAACAAATACCCTCTGCCCCTGATCAACTCCGCTTTCGAGCCTCTCCAGAACGCCACAGTGTTCTCCAAGCTGGACCTCAGGAACGCCTACCACTTGGTTAGGATTCGTGATGGGGACGAGTGGAAGACGGCCTTTAACACTCCTCTGGGGCATTTTGAATATCTGGTCATGCCCTTCGGCCCCAGCCGTCTTCCAGGCTCTAGTCAACGACGTGCTCAGGGATTTCCTCAACCGGTCCATGTTCGTCTACCTGGATGATATCCTCATCTTCTCCCGCAATATCGAGGAGCATGTCCAAGAAAACAAACTGTTCGTGAAGGAGGAGAAGTGTGAGTTCCACGTCAGTTCGGTGGGCTTCCTGGGCTACATCATTGAGAGCGGGCAGGTGAGAGCGGATCCAGGCAAGATCCAGGCAGTGGTTGAGTGGCCTACGCCCACGTCCCTGAAGCAACTGCAGCGCTTCCTTGGCTTCGCCAATTTTTACCGCCGCTTCATCCGGGACTACAGCCGCATAGCCGCCCCCCTGACTAAACTCACCTCTCCAGTCGTCCCCTTCTCCTGGACCCCCGAGGCAGGTCAGGCCTTCGCTGAGCTGAAGGAGCGCTTCACCTCCGCACCCATCCTGGTTCACCCCGACCCTTCTCGCCAGTTCATCATGGAGGTGGATGCCTCTCCCAACGCTCCGGCTCAGATCAGAAGCTCCACCCCTGTGCCTTCCTGTCCCGTTGTCTGTCACTACCACGTGGGCAACCGTGAGTTGCTGGCGGTGAAGCTAGCCCTGGAGGAGTGGAGGCACTGGCTGGAGGGGGCCGAACATCCCTTTGTGGTTTGGACTGACCACAAAAACCTCGCTTACATCCAGTCAGCCAAGCGCCTCAACTCGCGTCAGGCTCGTTGGGCCCTATTCTTTGGGCGGTTCCAGTTCACCCTAACCTACTGCCCGGGATTCCGCAACATGAAGCCTGATGCCTTATCCCGCCTGTACGTCTCCCAGGAGGCTCCACCCAACCCGGACACCATCCTCCCGTCCTCCTGCGTGGTGCGGCAGTCATCTGGGATATCAAGACGCTGGTGAGGCAGGCCCGACCCAGGTAACTGCCCTCCTAACCGTCTGTTTATACCCGACTCTGTCCGCTCCCAGGTCCTCCAGTGGGGGCCTGTCATCCAGGGGTGGGTCGCACTCTTTCACTCATCCGGAGACACTTTTGGTGGCCAGCTATGGAGGCCGACACCCGAGCCTTCATCGCTGCCTGCACCGTGTGTGCTCGTGGCAAGACTTCCCATCGGCCCCCAGCTGGTCTGCTTCTTCCCCTGCCTGTTCCCAGTCGCCCTTGGTCCCACATCGCACTCGACTTCATCACCGGGTTGCCCCCGTCCCAAGGTAACTCCACCATCCTCACCATCATAGACCGTTTCTCTAAGGCTGTACACTTTGTCGCTCTCCCCAAACTTCCCACAGCCCATGAGACGCCCTCCATGTCCTTCGCCTCCACGGGATCCCCTCGGACGTCGTGTTGGATCGGGGGCCACAGTTCATCTCCCAGGTGTGGAGGTCCTTCTGCCAAGCCCTGGGAGCCGCAGTGAGTCTTTCCTCGGGTTTCCATCCCCAAACTAATGGCCAAATGGAACGGGCTAACCAAGACCTCGAGTCCGCTCTCTGTTGTGTTGCTGCCCGCAACCCCACCTCCTGGAGCTCCCAGCTACCTTGGGTGGAGTATGCCCACAACTCCCTGACCAGTGCAGCCACGGGGATATCACCGTTCGAGGCATCCTTGGGCTATCAACCTCCCCTGTTTCCAGCCCAGGAGGAGGAGATTGCTGTGCCGTCGGTCCAGGCCATCTCTCTCTNCATCAGAACCGCGAATTAACGGAGCACCCCCCCCAGACAAAAAATAACATGTTTTCAAAGTCATTAGAACTGTAGGCCTAATGGTTTTATTAAGTACTCGTATCGGTATTCGGTATCGGCAAGTACCCAAATGTAAGTACTTGGTCTGAAAAAAAGTGGTATCGGTGCATCCCTAATGCTAACCTCTCACCTTACCTCGCCAGCCACTGCAGCCCAGCTCAACCAGCCCGTCCCGGCTCCACCCCCGGCGCCGCTTCCGACCAGGGAGTCCTACGCCCCGGATCCGGAATATTTCTCCGGGGTTAAATGCCCAGGGGTTATCCTCCAATGCTCCTTGGTTTTCCACCAGCAGCCGCTGACCTTCCCCACCGATCAGTCGAAGGTACGTTTTGTTATCGGTCTATTGAGAGGGAGAGCTCTGGCCTGGGCCGAAGCGGTCATCTCTCATCAGCCGATAGCTGTGTTTTCCTTCGATGATTTTATCTCCAAGTTTAAGGATGTTTTTGATCACCCCGACCACTGGGGAGACGCATCCAAGCGCCTGGCTAATCTTCGCCAGGGAGCCCGGAGTGTAGCCGATTTTTCTGTGGATTTTAAAACGTTGGCTGCTGACGCTGGGTGGGACGACTCAGCATTACGAGGTACATTTTTAAACTGTCTCAATGAACAATTGCAGGATGAGATAGCAGCCCCAGATGAACCCGCCGATTTTAAGACTCTTGTCTCGCTGGCGATTAGGCTCGACAACCGTCTGCAGGGGCGCCGCAGGCAAAAGGCGATTCATCTACCATCACCTAACACCTCTCACGCCGCTCTTCCTTTCCACTGTAGGTCGGGAGTCCTCCCTTCCACCACCACCCTGGCTCCGCCTTCCACGACTCTCCCGGACGGAGAGCCCATGCAGCTGGGGAGCGCCCGCCTGTCTCCTGCTGAACGGCTGCGCAGAATACGGTGGGCGGTGTGTCTCTACTGCGGGGAACCCGGTCACCTTTTGGCCACCTGCCCTGTTCGACCAAAAGGCGGGGCTCACCAGTAGCTGTGGGGGTGCTGGTGAGCCAATCATCCAGTTTTACATTCCCACGTATGCAGTTTAGAGCCACCCTGTGCTGGGACCAGGAAACTCGGCCCTTGGTGGCCCTAGTGGACTCTGGCGCCACCGAAAATTATATAGACTCCGACCTCGCTTCCCAAGCCGGCCTCGCCGCTGAACCACTTGCCACTCCCCTGGATGCCAACGCGCTGGATGGCAGACTTCTGGCCCGGGTCACCCACCAGACCAAACCCCTGCTCCTCATCCTCTCTGGCAACCACCGGGAGCTGATCCGGTTCCACCTAATATCCTCACCCCATGCTCCGATCGTCCTCGGTCATCCCTGGCTGAAGTGGCACAACCCCCACCTCGATTGGGCCTCCGGCAAGGTAATGAGCTGGAGCCCATTCTGCCTATCCACATGTCTGCAATCCGCTCTTCCCCCAACAGAAGACGTGGCGGCGCCATCGGTGTCCGATCCCCCGGACCTGTCCTCCATTCCATCTGTCTACCATGACCTGGGGGAGGTCTTCAGCAAACAGCAAGCCCTCTCTCTGCCTCCACATCGCCCCTATGACTGCGCCATAGACCTCCTCCCGGGATCCACCCTACCATCCAGCATACAACCTGTCACGTCCGGAAAGGGAGACCATGGAGGGCTACATCAAGGACTCCCTGGCTGCTGGCATCATCCGGTCCTCCTCAACCCCGGTAGGTGCTGGGTTCTTCTTTGTCTCCAAGAAGGACCACTCCCTGCGCCCATTCATCGACTTCTGGGGGCTAAACAATATCACTATAAAAAACTAATACCCTCTGCCCCTGATCAACTCCGCATTCGAGCCTCTCCAGAACGCCACAGTTTTCTCCAAGCTGGACCTCAGGAACGCCTACCACCTGGTTAGGATTCGTGATGGGGACGAGTGGAAGACGGCCTTTAACACTCCTCTGGGGCATTTTGAATATCTGGTCATCCCCAATGCCCCAGCCGTCTTCCAGGCTCTAGTCAACGACGTGCTCAGGGATTTCCTCAACCGGTCCATGTTCGTCTACCTGGATGATATCCTCATCTTCTCCCGCAATATCGAGGAGCATGTCCAAGAAAACAAACTGTTCGTGAAGGAGGAGAAGTGTGAGTTCCACGTCAGTTCGGTGGGCTTCCTGGGCTACATCATTGAGAGCGGGCAGGTGAGAGCGGATCCAGGCAAAATCCAGGCAGTGGTTGAATGGCCTACGCCCACGTCCCTGAAGCAACTGCAGCGCTTCCTTGGCTTCGCCAATTTTTACCGCCACTTCATCCAGGACTACAGCCGCATAGCCGCCCCCCTGACTAAACTCACCTCTCCAGTCGTCCCCTTCTCCTGGACCCCCAAGGCAGGTCAGGCCTTCGCTGAGCTGAAGGAGCGCGTCACCTCCGCACCCATCCTGGTTCACACCGACCCTTCTCGCCAGTTCATCATGGAGGTGGATGCCTCTCCCAACGCTCCGGCTCAGATCAGAAGCTCCACCCCTGTGCCTTCCTGTCCCGTTGTCTGTCACTACCACGTGGGCAACCGTGAGTTGCTGGCGGTGAAGCTAGCCCTGGAGGAGTGGAGGCACTGGCTGGAGGGGGCCGAACATCCCT
>PIJE02001505.1:19118-125580 GCA_002895965.2 Coryphaenoides rupestris | reverse complement strand
TATCCTTTAGTCGGGTGCCCGTGGCTCCCGGTGGAGTCGCGCTGTTTCACTGCCGGCCAAATCCACCAGGTCTTGTTTTACTGACCTGGACAAGAGAGACAGATATTGTGTAAGCTCATCCATCAAATGAACGGTCTGTAAATACACAGCTAGGTCGATCAAAATCAATCACAAACCTCGCTGATATCATAGAACAGCATTTAGAGCACTTGGATAGTTTCTTTAGGTTTTTATTGTTAATGACAGCATAATATAAAAGTATTTGATGGATTATTTGAGTGGCTATTTAACTGTTCAACGGTTATGAGAATGATTTGAACAATCAATCAATTTAAATTATTTACCACACTGTAAAATATAAGTTTGAAACATAGGCGGTGGTAATAAATGAAGACCAACCACCAGATTACAAAAATACAGTGATGACTGACCAAGGACTACAATTATTTTACACATAAAAAAAAAAAGTCACTGTATGATTCGTGAACGCATTTCAATTATTTGGGCAAGCATTTGTGGAGTGAGATTGCCGCCTCCATAAGGAAAAGTGTAGATAATGTCGAGTGGTACAATGGGCATTGTGTTTACAACAACACCAGGGTCTTGTGTGGCGACAATCAGAGGAAGTGTGGGAAGTGAGAGTTCAACAAGAGCACGCACCACCACCACCAAGCTCCTTCGTAGAACTCACCACTGCCAGAGAGCAGAGAGACAAAAAAGGGACGGATTGTGTGAGGATTCTGTGGATCTTTTCCATTGTAACATCAACACAGTCGTCCTGTATAGGTTTTACATTGGGCATGTGACCAAGACGAATTGGCGACCACACTGGAATTAACCTCTTTTTCTTTGGTATTGCGTTACACTCTTGTTGAACACAATCTGGAATTCGTTCAAATATTCTTCTGAATTAATGTTGAGTATGGGGGGGGGGAAGTTGTTTGTATTTTGAACATCAATCATAGACATACAACATGCAAAACAACCACCCTGTGTTGTAGTAACTGTATAACAATAAGGTGCAGGAAAGTTTGAGTTGTGGCTTTTAAAAGTAATTATGATCAACTTTGGGAAGCAGGATGGTGCATGTGCTAAACAGAGGGTTTTCTCGGACGCATACTTATTTCCCTTTGGGACACCGTCAACGCAAAGGCGAGTGTATACATTCACATGATGTGGGAATCGAAGCCACGACAGGCATCACCTGCGCAATCCACCTCGAGCGTGGAACACAACCACCAACACCACACCCAGCCTACTGCCTAAATTAGCCTTCTGGATCAGGGATGCGAACGGGCAGCGGTGGAGCGGGTGACTGGACGGATAGCCGTACACATTACAGCCGAACATGAGTCATTCAGACAGAGCAGCCCTCGGAGGGAGCATGCTGCTGGTCGACCAAAGATGACACACCTTCTCCCGTGCAGAGCGCTGTCTCGTTGTTCGTGCTTCTTTCTGCGTGAACACGATGGTTGAAGACGGCGTGCGAGCGGCTGCTGTCTCGTTCATGTTGGTTGTTGCCGCCACCGTCCTGCGAGCGGGCACATCCTCAGGGTTCAGGTCACATGACACAACACCCCTGTGAACATTCAGAGAGTGGAGTAAAGTCTCTTTCTATCCAAGTTTTTACATTGTTATAAAAGTAAGAAAATCCAGCTTCGGGGCTAAATGGCCAAAGTTGCGCTATCCACTTGCAGCAGCTGCAATTTAAAAAAAACCTGGTGTGTGTAAATATGTGTGAAGTGTAATTTTATAACACCATTATAATTAAGTTACTTGTGGTGCGCAGAGTGGCACCTGTTCGACTTTTCTTTCCTTCCAGGTGTCAGAAAAACATGTTTTGTTTGTACAAACCCTAAACAAAGTCACATCATGATAGTTATCAGTTGAAATTACAATTGGTGATTGCAAAAGACCATTTCCCATCTATTATCAATTACATCACAATCACAATATTTGTAAATGGTAAACGGATTAACAATTTATACAGCGCTTTTATCCAAAGTGCTTTACCAGTTGCCTCCATTCACACATCATACACGACGGCACGTGCAAACCATGCAAGGTAACAACAAGCGACGTCAGGAGCAGTGGAGTTAGGTGGGCGTCTTGCTCGGGACCTCCTGAGCTACTTGCGCCCACTACCTTTTGAGAATAATTGCAGTATGATTTTGTTCAGCCCTAATCCAGACTGACACCCACTTTCTGCATCTTCCACCGAGCCGCCAAGGATGGTACCACCCGCCGCTAGGGATGGTACACGCCCACCCCGCCCGCTAGGAATCGTACCAACCGCCGCTAGGATGGTACACCGCCCACCGCCGCTAGGGATGGTACCAACCGGCCGTAGGCATGGTATCACTCCGGCTGCTATAGGATGGTACCAGCACCGTCACTAGGATTGCAGATTCAGACTGACTACCCCTTTCTCATCTTCACATGCAATACCATTCAGAAATTGGGAACTGAAAAAAGCAAGCCTTTCTTGTATTTCAAGTGACTACGCGCCTGATTTCATTGAGCTTGAAAGTACCACTAGGCTGCACGCCTGCCTGCAGCTCAGAGGCAGCGGTGGGGAAGCACTGAGTGTGGCAGAAGGAGGAGAACATGGTGAGCACCACACAACATGAATACAGCAAGACGCAGCACTTATGAGGCACGGCCTCACGGGGGATGTTTGGGTGCTGACGCAGCGTTTCTACAAATAAGCCTTCTGAGTCCGCGCCCACACAGAATTAAGCGCATGTTCACCCCTCCCAGGGGACTTCTCGTGACACACACACCACACGCAACACATGCATGCGCACAACACCACACGCACGCATGCGCGAGCACTCGCCACGGACACACCGCATGCTCAACACACACAAACACAGGCATGCGCACACAGACGCAGCGCATAGTGCGCACACACACAGTAACACACCACACACACACACACACAAACACACACACACACGTTACAGACATGATACGCAACCACACACAATGCGCAACGCACACACAGCTAACCGCACAGCAATTTTTAGGACCTGAACAATACAGGTCGTATGGCAAGCGACCCACTTTTGGTTGCTGCAACTGTACACAGTTTTATACGATATGGTATAATCCGTTGGATGAGCTCATTCCCTAGGCGCCCTGAAGCACACACACCCGAGGACATTTTGTGAGGATGAGCATGGTACACGATGTGCAACCGCGGCAGGTTTGCCGCTACACTGCCCTAAGATTGTTACCACCGGCGGCTAGGGAATGGTACCCCGCCGCTAGAGTAGTACCACCGCCATGGATGGTACACCGGCGATAGGATGGTACCACCGGCCGATAGGATGGTAACACGCGCCGCTAGGATGTCGCCCGCCTAGGATGTACCACCGGCGCTAGGACGAACCCGCCGATAGGATGGTACCACGCGCTAGGATGGTACCACGGCGCTAAGGGATAGTTACCACGGCGCTAGAACGTACCGACCGCCGCTAGATGGTACCACCGCCGCTAGGATGGTACACTGGCGATAGGTGGTTACCTACTGCCGATAGGATGTACAACCGCCGATAGGATTGGTACCCGGCGCTAGGATGGTACCACCGGCGCTAAGGATGGTAGCGCAACCGCGCTAGGATGGTAACCATCCGCCGATAGGATGGTACCACCGCCGCTAGGATGGTACCACCGGCGCTAGGATGGTACCACCGGCGCTAGGATGGTACCACCGCCGCTAGGATGGTACCACCGCCGCTCAGGATGGTACCAACGGGATAGGATGGTACACCGGCGATAAGGAATGGTTACCACCGCCGATAGGATGGTACCACCGCCGATAGGATGGTCCACCGCCGATAGGATGGTACTCTACCGCGCTAGGTGGTAGTACCACCGGCCGCAGGGTAGTACAAACCGCCGCTAGGAGGTCACCGAGCCGCCGCTAGGATGATAACCACCCGCCGCTAGGGATGGTAACACGAGCGCGCTTAGGATAAGTACCACCCCAGCCGCTAGATAGTACCCGACCGCCGTCTAGGATGGTACCACCGCGCCACTAGGATGGTACCACTGCGAGCTACGTGGTACGCCACCGTCACTAGGATGGTACCACCGCACTAGATGATACCACCCCCGCGACTACATGGTGCCACCCGGCACTAGGATTGGTACCCGACCGCACTAGGATCGTACCACCCGCGACTACGATGGTACAGCCTTGGCACTAGGATGATTTACCAACGCCGTTTAGGCCACTACGCACCGCTTGCTGCTAGCGCCGGTACCACCGCAGCTGCCAGGCTAATACGACTGGCCTGCGAGGCCAGTACAAACGCAGTTGAGGCCCGGTACCAATGCTGCTAGGCCGGTACCTACCGTAAAACTAAGGCTAATATGACCACTGCTAAGCTAATACGACCCGTGTCTGCCACACCTGTACACACAGACACACCTGTACACACATCGTCTGCTCATAGCCCAATTTGAATGAGTTTACTCATCATTACTCACTCTTGGACCTCTGTGACTGCAGGAGGGCGCCAACATCAACAAATCTCTGACCACGTTAGGGAAGGTCATCTCCGCTTTGGCCGAGGTGGTGAGTCCATCTTTATTCTCTCCCCCTCTCTCCATCTCTATTTGCCTCTCTCTCTCTCTCTTTCCCCCCCCCCCTTTATCTTCGTCCCCGGCCGCTCTTCTTGACGCCTCTACTTCTACCTCTATTGATCACCGAGTGGCAGCTTTCTCCGATAACATTGGCTGTTGTTGTTGTTTGTCTGTGTTTTCTTTTCTCTCTTGTCCCCTGATAACGCTTACCCACACAGGGTAACTGTACCAGCAAGGTAAATCCTTCAACCAAGTGACACTAACACCACCCCCAACCCCACCCCTGTCCCTCGCCATCCTAGTGTGTAACAATTGTGTCGTCTGTAGACTCGGCATAGTCTTTTATAGATTAAAAAGCTTTAAAAAAAGAACAAAGCAAACAGAAATAAAAGGCGTGAGAACAAAGCGTCCAGTCTTTCCCTTCCTGTATTCCCTTTCATTACATGTGATATTTTACAGCCATTTCTTCTAGAGATGTCTCCCCCTCCTACATGTTTGTAATATTGATCATACTACATGAAATAATAAATGACATTTCTAAAAGGGCTGTGGTGTTTCCTCAAGCTACGTCGCGCTAACGGCCGCTACTTCCTGTGCACCACAGAGCAAGAAGAAGAAGAAGAGCGACTTCATCCCGTACCGAGACTCCGTTCTCACCTGGCTGCTCCGGGAGAACCTGGGTGGGTTCTCACACCCCCGCCCACCCCGCGACACTTGACATTTTACGGATGACAACTGTTTAGCCTAGCGCCCCATCTCTACCTAGCCTAACGAGAGAGAGAGGGAGAGCACTTATGAAAGCACCTGCATTTCATAGCGCGGCGCAGAGCCGTCGGCGTGATGTACCGCACGAGGGGAAGAGAAGTAACATTACTCTTTTGCTGCTTTGAAAGCGGCGTGTCAGCAGACCATATTTCAACCCTAACTAGACGGACACACTGCAGCAATCCATCACACACATACTGTCGTGTTTCAGTGCTCTGTGTCCTCGCCTCTGATACCTTGCTGCCGGTTCGGTCAACCATGAGGCTAGCAATTATTATTGTTATTGTTATTATTATGATCACGTTATTTTTGTACATTCTTTTTTCTTTCTATTATTATTATTATTATTATTATTATCATTTTATTTTTGTACATTATACAGTTGTGGTCAAAAGTTTACATACACTTGTAAAGAACATGTATGTCATGGCAGTCCAGAGTTTCCAATAATTTCTACAACTCTTATTTTTCTGTGATAGTGATTGGAGCACATACTTCTTTGTCACAAAAAACATTCATGAAGTTTGGTTCTTTTATGAATTTGTTATGAGTCTACTGAAAATGTGACCAAATCTGCTGGGTCAAAAATATACATACAGCAACATGAATGATCAATTTAGGTGATGGAGAAAGTTCATCAAATTATCTTTGTGGCCTCTTAACTTCTTGTGAGTGATTCTGATTGACTACAGCTGGTGACTTCTCTGAGCCCATTTAAATATGACTCATTTGATACAATCATGAGACTCAGACACAAACACTACAATGGGAAAGTCAAAGGAGCTCAGCACGGATCTGAAAAAGCGGATCATTGACTTGAACAAGTCAGGAAAGTCACTTGGAGCAATTTCAAAGCAGCTACAGGTCCCGAGATCAACTGTGCAAACAATTGTTCATAAGTATAAAGTGCATGGCACAGTTGTGTCACTGCCACGATCAGGAAGAAAACACAAGCTATCACCTGCTGCTGAGAGAAAATTGGTCAGGATGGTCAAGAGTCAACCGAGAACCACCAAAAAGCAGGTCTGCAATGAATTAGAAGCTGCTGGAACACAGGTGTCAGTGTCCACAGTCAAGCGTGTTTTACATCGCCATGGGCTGAGAGGCTGCCGTGCAAGAAGGAAGCCCTTGCTCCAGAAGCGGCACCTTAAGGCTCGACTGAAGTTTGCTGCTGATCACATGGACAAAGAAAAGGCCTTCTGGGGGAAAGTTCTGTGGTCAGATGAAACAAAAATGGAGCTCTTTGGCCACAATGACCAGAAATATGTTTGGAGGAGAGAAGGTGAGGACTTTAACCCCAAGAACACCATGCCTACCGTCAAGCATGGTGGTGGTAGTATTATGCTCTGGGCCTGTTTTGCTGCCAATGGAACTGGTGCTTTACAGAAAGTAAATGGAATAATGAAGGAGGAGGATTACCTCCAAATTCTTCAGGAGAACCTAAAATCATCAGCCAGAAGGTTGGGTCTTGGGCGCAGTTGGGTGTTCCAACAGGACAATGACCCCAAACACACATCAAAAGTGGTAAAGGAATGGCTAAATCAGGCTAGAATTAAGGTTTTAGAATGGCCTTCCCAAAGTCCTGACTTAAACCCCATCGAGAACATGTGGACAGTGCTGAAGAAACAAGTCCATGTCAGAAAGCCAACAAATTTAGCTGAACTGCACCGATTCTGTCAAGAGGAGTGGTCAAAGATTCAACCAGAAGCTTGTGGATGGCGACCAAAAGCACCTAATTGAGGTGAAAATGGCCAAGGGACATGTAACCAAAGCATTGCTGTATGTATATTTTTGACCCAGCAGATTTGGTCACATTTTCAGTAGACCCATAATAAATTCATAAAAGAACCAAACTTCATGAATGTTTTTTGTGACAAAGAAGTCTGTGCTCCAATCACTATCACAGAAAAATAAGAGTTGTAGAAATTATTGGAAACTCTGGACTGCCATGACATACATGTTCTTTACAAGTGTATGTAAACTTTTGACCACAACTGTATATTTCCTATATTTATTTATTTAAATGTCACGCCTTGCCTAGAAGTGGATCGTGTCTATGGCAGAGAGACCTTACATTTACGACCCGTTTATACTCGCCATACAACACACATCCATCCCGTTGTATAAACGGTTCTGTGTGCTAAGACGGACTGTTTACGTCTCCTGTATGGTTTGTTAAATGGTTTGTGTCTCCCATATGGTGTAAATGGCTTGTTCTCAGGCGGGAACTCCAGGACGGCGATGGTGGCCGCCCTCAGCCCCGCAGACATCAACTACGACGAGACTCTCAGCACGCTACGGTACGACGAGACCCCCAGCACCGGCCCACAGCACACACACGCACACACGCACACACACAAGTCTAGAGAAGGTGTGCCTTGGTCTCCCAGTCAAAACGCACTGGGCTCAAACTATTCCCAATGTCCACAGCCAAACCTGCATGTGTCTGAAAACACTGTAAGGTGCTCTGGATAAATAATAGTGATTTGAACAACAACTAAACACTCAAATCCAAACTCGGGGCCAGAAAACACTGGTTTCACCTCAATCATAGCCACTCAAAACTCACTGGGAGTAACCCACTATTCAGTTCTTAATTATATTATTGTTTGTTTGTAGCTTGCACCACTGTGATGATTTCTAAGCCGTTGAATGGTTCTGTTCTCGCTGACAGCTACGCGGACCGGGCCAAGAACATCAAGTGCAACGCGGTGATCAACGAGGACCCCAACAACAAGCTGGTGCGGGACCTGAAGGACGAGGTGACCCGGCTGAAGGAGCTGCTCCGTGCCCAGGGCCTGGGGGACATCCTGGACAGTAAGTCCTGCAGGGCCCTACTAGGGACACTTCCCAACATGTACGGCAAGCCATCGAGGTCAAAAGAGCAAAAATAAGCTGCATTGATTTATTCATTTTTGGATGATGACCAATCAAAGAGGGTTTCGGTGCTGGTCTCGGCCAATCGGTGAATCCTTCTTCACTCTACTTCCCCATCTGGAAACTGCCGTACGACGAGCAGGATTTGTCTCGTCTTTCTCATTCCCTTTCTTCTTTTTCTTCTTTCATTTTTTAACCGTAACTCTGTCTGTTAATCTGCACAAATTGCCTTTTTTAATGTGACTATAAATATACTTATCCAGCTTTGATCCCATACTCACCACGCCATTGGTTTGTTGTCTCCTAGTCAGAGCCAATTAGAATGAATGATCTAAGGTATAACGTGGTGTAACTTTAGTGTTGTTTGTATTGAGAACCACATGTTGAGGGCATCTGTTCATACTAGTGTTAATTCCTCATGACACATCATCATGGTTCTTGTTGCTACTGGAAATTTTAAGTTTTTTATATATATGTTGAGAAGTGAATTCCTTATATGCACTGAGGGTAGTTAAATAGAGGCCTAATGAGCCAACTCCTGAATTAATAATTAATTAATTAATAATTGCTAATGCAGCTTAATCTGAGCAACCTGCACTTTAACTCTTCCTCCTACCTGCCGTCCTATCCATTGTCATTCAGCTAAGAAAATGTCCTCTCTGGAACACTTCTCCTGACCTCTGACCCTTGTCGTCTTCTCCTGCCTCCCCCCCCAGTTGATCCTATGGGGGATGATTACCCAGCCAGTGGAATCAAATGTGTGTATATGTGGCGCGCATCGCCTTGTCGCTCTGCTCTGCCGCTGAGACTACTGACCGCTAACATTGCTTCCTCCTCCTCCTCCTGGCTATTTGTACAACGATAAGCCCTCACCTGTCAGCTTTGCATGCTAGCGCTTGAGAAGCTAATGCTAAATTGTGAATACAACGGAATGAACTCGATGCAAAGCTTTCAAAAGCGGTCCCATGGTTACCATGCTAGCACGCTAGCCGCATGCTATGCTCCAGTTCTGAGTTGATTTTTGCTGTGATCCTTGATAAATGGTATATGTGTATCTTGTGTTTTTTTGTTTCGAAATGAGGGTTATGAGGTATTGGTCAGTTGAAGACATTAATCGAGGGATGTGACGAAATGTATGACGATAATCTCATGCTTTAACTAATCTATAATCAATAATCTGTCATTTTCCACCCCCTTCTAACGCCACCCGCATCATCTGTCACCTTGTGTGGGTCCTTCACCCACTCTACCTCACTCTCTGTTCCTTGTCTGTGCACTTTAACTTTATTCTTTTGTGTGTGTGTGCGTGTGCGTGTGTGTGTGTCTCTCTCCGTTTATCTTACCAACGACACGCTACCAGCCGACAATGCTGCAGGCGTTAGATTGCAGCTGCTCAGTTCTCTGAGCGAGGCTCACCACGCCAAACCCAAAGGTGCATGACCGGTAGCTGTAGGTGAACACTGGGTGGCTGTATGTCTCAGCACTAGATACTAGCATAGTTAGTGTTGTTTTTATAGCTTGGACCTCCCCATCCCTACGCAAAAGAACCCCTGGCTGTTACCCCTTCCTTCTCCAAATCATCCCTTGATTACTCAAAGTGGTCACTGTCATCGAAAAAAAGAGGATGTATAATTACAATCTTTTAATTTTAGTAAAAATTTAAATACGTATCCTAGTATCCGTAAATTCAAGTCAAACATTTCTAGCGGCCCCACTTTGCATATTTTCTGTCCTGAATACCGTTGCCTCTGTAAATGTATGGTGTTATGTTTTAGTGCACGTCTTTTATAGGCTTAGAGGGCACACTGTGTTACCTGAGACACCCTGGAGACCGGCTTTATCGATGCGCTGGCTGACCTTGAGCAAGGCTGCTGTGTGTGTGTGTGTGTGTGTGTGTGTGTGTGTGTGTGTGTGTGTGTGTGTGTGTGTGTGTGTGTGTGTGTGTGTGTGTGTGTGTGTGTGTGTGTGTGTGTGTGTGTGTGTGTGTGTGTGTCAGCATGTATCTCCATCACCCCTCCCTGTCTGTCCTTCCTGCGTGGCTCTCTCTCCCCTCCCCTCCCATTCAATAAGATGAGAGCAGTTTTCACGTGGGGATGTTATCATGATATTACACCTTTCTACCTACCTTTCATACTATTTTCTGATATTCCACTGAATAAAAAGTGCTTACTTTTAGTGGGTCAACATGTTACAGTGCACAGCCCAGACTAAGTGCAATATCAGTCCAGCCAGTTGATTTGCGTCCTCTGGAGACCGTCTTAATAGCTTTTGAGCTCATGGCTAATGGCATTTCTCCAGGAAGTTCAATTAGCGGTCTCCATGCTCCGCAATCACACGGCCTAGCCGCTATAGCTGCACTCGTACCCGAGTGAAAACTGCTCTCTCTCTCCTGTAGCTGTCCATTTGGCTGGATGTCTGTCTTATTCTGTGTTAAGTGCAACGTGTTTCTTACACTTACATCTCTCCTCCTCTCTCCCTCTCTCTCCCTCCCCGTGTGTCCTGTTCTGTTCTCTCCTTTTTTGGGTCTTTGGTTCCTCCATTTTGTGTGTTTCTCCCTGTGCCCCCCCCCCCTCCCTTCCAAACTCCTGTTTTTGTCCATACCTACCCCTCATCTCTCTACCTTTCTTTCCTGCTTTCTCTCTTTTTCTCTCTGTATTTCAATCTTTTTCTTTCTCGCTCGATCTCTCTTTTTCTCCATCTTTTTTCCTCTCTTTCTCTCTCTCCACCTCCCTATCCCTCTACCTCTCTCTCTCTCTCTCTGTCTCTGTCTCTGTCTCTCTCTCTCTGTCTCTCTCTCTCTCTCACCCTGCGGCGTGTCTCCCGTAGACCTGAAAGACATGCAGAACAATGAGCATAGGTACTTGCTAGCCTCAGAGAACCAACGGCCTGGCCATTTCTCCACAGCCCCTATTGGCTCCCTGACAGCCTCGCCCTCCTCGGGCTCGCTCTGCAGCCAGGCTGGCCTGCAGTCTGTCACCAGCATCCAGGAGCGCATCATGTCCACCCCGGGCGGGGAGGAGGCCATCGAGAGGCTGAAGGTGAGCAAGGGGTCGTCACCACCGCCGCCACTGCCGCCTCCATCATCATCCCCTATGCAGTCGACACGCACCAAATCAAATCATTTATTCATGCAACACAAGTCATACATAAAGTCTCTCCAAGTGCTGAACATGAAAATTGAAATCAGAGTAGGTCAACGAAGGACGAGTTTTAAAATCTAAACATGAAAGTGAATAAATGCATTAACATAGTAAAATTAAGAATAAGGTCAACATAAACATAAGTGCAGCTAAAAAGATGCTCACGGGTTAAACCAGCCATACACACACACACACACATCCGTCTCCATCCAGCTAGTCTGTGTGATATATACATATATATATACACAGTATATATCTCCATCTCTCTCACACACAGCAGTCAACTTCTCGCTTGCTAGATGCGTGGACACACACGTAGGGTGGTAACAGTCAGCCGTTAAGTGCTGCAGTTTCCATGGTTACCGGGGGGGGGGGGGTGCTCGGTATATCTGTGTTGCCGTGACGTCAGGTGTCGACGCAGATACGGATAAAATGTGACCAAAATAGATCCAGTCGCCGTGGCCAGAGCGACACGTAACGCTTGCGTATAAGTGCACACAATAGCCTTTCATTTATAGACATGAAACAAAATAATGTGGAAAAAGCAGTATCTCTTTGAAAAAAAGGTTTTAATCTGAATATGGTGTTTTGTAGATGCTATTGCACAAGATTCACTCATTGATTTGTAAGAAAAAAAAGAAAAATTTTAAGCACGTCATATTGGATAGTGGTTGTATAATTGTGTAATAATACTGGGAGTAGTAGCTTTAGCAGCTGCTGTCACGCCTTCGTTGTGTTTGTTTGCATTGTGTTCCAAGTTCAGGTAAGAAGGATAATGGTATCAGATAATCAGTACAACTGTGGTGCAGTTAAATCTGTGTTGCATGAACAAATGATATCAGACATGTTACAAAGATAAAAGTACTATGTGAATGAATCAGAAATTCTGTGTGAGCTCAGTGGGTTAAGACAATAACAATCATAAACTAATGTTAGTTATAATCATAAATAGACATTGTTCAAATGAAAAAGATATGAAATGGCAGACATTTTTGCCATCATCAGATCACTTCCTTGATTCCTAGATTAGATCACTTCTTTTTTCCTGGCAAAACCCACCCGGTGCAATGGGGAGTGTCAGGATGGTCTAATTTTAAGTAATATGTTCATATGTAAAAAATTTTTTATATATTAATTAAAATAAAACTTTATTAATCCCGAAGGAAATTCTTGATATTGGCCTTTAAAGTGATTTATGCACATACAAATCCTACACATAGTCCCTTTAAAGAAAATATCCTGGATTTTGTGAAAGGTGACTTTGGTTTTGATTGTGTTGTGTGCTGTTGTGTGCTTGATCACCGTCTGCTGTGTGTTCAGGAGTCTGAGAAGATCATCGCAGAGCTCAATGAGACCTGGGAGGAGAAGCTCAGAAAGACCGAAGCCATCCGCATGGAAAGGTCAGCGGCCTTTGAGGCATCTCTCTTCATCAATTCCTTTGTCTCTCTGTCACCCTTTCTCTCTCTCCATCTCGCTCTCTCTCTCCCTCTCCTCCTCTCTCTCCGCACATCAGTGTGTGTCTGGTTGTAAATCATGGGGTTGCTTCTAACACGTCAAAGGCCTTCTGTCTAATCACATTGTGCTCTCTCTCTCTCTCTCTGTCTCTGTCTCTGTCTCTGTCTCTCTGTCTCTGTCTAACACTCTCCCTTTCTGTCTATTTCCACCTGTCTGTGTGTATGTGTATCTCTCTCTCACCCTATCTACCTCTTTGTGTCTCTCTCTTACTTATTGCCAAGCACATCTCGTTCTCCCTCCCTTTTCATTCATTCATTCATTCATTCACTCCAATCTTATCTTTTTCTTATCTCACACTCTACTTCACTTTTCCTTATGCTTTCATTCTGATTATTGTCTGTCTGTCTGTCTGTCTGTCTGTCTGTCTGTCTGTCTGTCTGTCTCTCTCTCTCTCTCTCTCTCTCTCTCTCTCTCTCTCTCTCTCTCTCTCTCTCTCTCTCTCTCTCTCTCTCTCTCTCTCTCTCTCTCTCTCTCTCTCTCTCTCTCTCTCTCTCTCTCTCTCTCTCTCTCTCTCTCTCTCTCTCTCTCTCTCTCTCTCTCTGACCCCTGGAGTCTGGCTGGGGCCCCATGTCACACCACTTCCTGTTCTGTCTGCCCCTCGGCACCATGTGACGAGAGACAAAAAATAGATTCTCATGATTTCGCCCATAGGGGCTACTCAATAGGGCCCATCAATATTCTGTCATAAACTAGCCCCAGCACAAAGTATTCAAACTGTGTTATTCTGTGGTAAAGAAAGGAGCAGTGTGCCTTCAACACAAGTCCCTAGTGTATACTCTGATTAAATCACTTGGAAAAAAAGTTATATTTAAAAATGTAGAAGCATTGTTTTGGTTTCTTTTTCAAGTGAATATGATGAATGGAATGGAACATGTCGATTGCATTTTGATGAATGCACCGGTTGATGTTTACAGATTTTAATCCACAAGATGTCTCCTGAATCATGAATGTGTTTAATCTCTGGTGTCCAGGGAGGCCCTGCTGGCCGAGATGGGCGTGGCCATCCGCGAGGACGGCGGGACTCTGGGCGTCTTCTCGCCTAAAAAGGTACGGCACCCTTGCCTCGAGAGTCTTACCCGGAAGCCACCTATTGGTCACGCAAAACTCGATTTCCTGCAGGAGTCCATGCGTGTGCGTCCTCGGTGACATCATTTCCCTCTCGGAGGCCCCACCCCGACATTCTCTGTCATTCTCTCTCCCCCCCCCACCCCCGTTTGCTAACCGCATTAGCATGTCCATTTACATTGGCTCTCTCTCTCTCTCTCTCTCTCTCTCCACACTGTTCTGTCTCGCCTGTCCCCCACACCCCCCACCCTCCTCCACACACTCAGCTTAGCCACGACGGGCCCTTTGAGTGTTTCCCTGTCGACAAGGTTTGTGCAGACAACACCATCCCATAATAGGTGCCCCGAGATATAGATGTACAGTTGTGGTCAAAAGTTTACATACACTTGTAAAGAACATGTATGTCATGGCAGTCCAGAGTTTCCAATAATTTCTACAACTCTTATTTTTCTGTGATAGAGTGATTGGAGCACATACTTCTTTGTCACAAAAAACATTCATGAAGTTTGGTTCTTTTATGAATTTATTATGAGTCTACTGAAAATGTGACCAAATCTGCTGGGTCAAAAATATACATACAGCAATGCTAATATTTGGTTACATGTCCCTTGGCCATTTTCACCTCAATTAGGTGCTTTTGGTAGCCATCCACAAGCTTCTGGCAAGCTTCTGGTTGAATCTTTGACCACTCCTCTTGACAGAATCGGTGCAGTTCAGCTAAATTTGTTGGCTTTCTGACATGGACTTGTTTCTTCAGCACTGTCCACATGTTCTCGATGGGGTTTAAGTCAGGTCTTTGAGCCATTGAGCCATTCCTTTACCACTTTTGATGTGTGTTTGGGGTCATTGTCCTGTTGGAACACCCAACTGTGCCCAAGACCCAACCTTCTGGCTGATGATTTTAGGTTCTCCTGAACAATTTGGAGGTAATCCTCCTTCTTCATAGCCTGGAAATCCAGACCCACATCTAGAAAGCTGTAGGTCTGGTAATGAGTAATGAAAATGACCCAACTCGAGGGACGGCATCAAGCATGCATTTGAAAATATCACTGCACGCAATTGGATAACACTACGACCAATCAGAAGAATACACGGGGTGACGTATCCAGAGCGACGGAAACAAGTTTGTTTTGGAGAATAGTTTGACAGAGAGACGTAAATGTAGCCTAATGGAAATTGAGCCACTAAGCGACTTTTGCCGTTTTTTGCAAGCAGAATATGAGAATAGTTGGTTTGTACAGATACTCAGTCAACATTTTCGACAGCCATCTTTCAATGTTTACTGACTGATTCCGGACTGATTCCGTCGCAGCGCTGACGTCATCTGTTTAGCCCGCTTCTGGCTTGCCTATATCAGATACACCGATGTGATTGGTTTACGTTCGGAACAACAGGAATTGCTAATGAGCATGTTACTGATTACCAGAGTGACTCACTGAGCAAATTCAAATTGTGCTCTCGAGAGAACTCTGGATTTCCAGGGTACCTTCTCCATGATTCCATTTACTTTCTTTAAAGCACCAGTTCCATTGGCAGCAAAACAGGCCCAGAGCATAATACTACCACCACCATGCTTGACAGTAGGCATGGTGTTCTTGGGGTTAAAGGCCTCACCTTCTCTCCTCCAAACATATTTCTGGTCATTGTGGTCAAAGAGCTCCATTTTTGTTTCATCTGACCACAGAACTTTCCTCCAGAAGACCTTTTCTCTGTCCATGTGTTCAGCAGCAAACTTCAGTCGATCCTTAAGGTGCCGCTTCTGGAGCGAGGGCTTCCTTCTTGCACGGCAGCCTCTCAGCCCATGGCGATGTAAAACACACTTGACTGTGGACACTGACACCTGTGTTCCAGCAACTTCTAATTCATTGCAGACCTGCTTTTTGGTGGTTCTCGGTTGACTCTTGACCATCCTCACCAATTGTCTCTCAGCAGCAGGTGATAGCTTGTGTTTTCTTCCTGATCGTGGCAGTGACACAACTGTTCCATGCACTTTATACTTACGAACAATTGTTTGCACAGTTGATCTCGGGACCTGTAGCTGCTTTAAAATTGCTCCAAGTGACTTTCCTGACTTGTTCAAGTCAATGATCCGCTTTTTCAGATCCGTGCTGAGCTCCTTTGACTTTCCCATTGTAGTGTTTGTGTCTGAGTCTAATGATCGTATCAAATGAGTCATATTTAAATGGGTCAGAGAAGTCACCAGCTGTAGTCAATCAGAATCACTCACAAGAAGTTAAGAGGCCACAAAGATAATTTGATTGACACAACTTTCTACATCACCTAAATTGATCATTCATGTTGCTGTATGTATATTTTTGACCCAGCAGATTTGGTCACATTTTCAGTAGACCCATAACAAATTCATAAAAGAACCAAACTTCATGAATGTTTTTTGTGACAAAGAAGTATGTGCTCCAATCACTCTATCACAGAAAAATAAGAGTTGTAGAAATTATTGGAAACTCTGGACTGCCATGACATACATGTTCTTTACAAGTGTATGTAAACGTTTGATCACAACTGTATATCCCACAATTGTGCTGTAGTGTCTCTTGGTTCACAATCCCCCTGCCCCACTGCCTAGCCCCGAACTATTTAACCTCGGAGCTACTGTATATGGCGCTTTCACTCCTTTGTGGACTATATTTTAATATGCAGATCAGATTTCAGCATGGTGGAATCCATGTTAACTGTTAGTGTGTACCATCATTACCACTCGGCTCCCGGATTACTTTGCCGATCATGGTAGTTTGTTTGGAGTTCCGTTCTGCTGTTCTGCTATTGATGTAAGCAGTCTCTTGTGGTACGTTGTGGTAACCAGTCATTATGTAGTAGAAAAACTGCTGTCCAATCTCATCCTAATCGTTCCCTCCACTGAAAGGCCATCGGCCAGTAAGCATTGCTGTCTCACTTGGTCTGCTCCATCCATCTCCTCTCAACCCCCTCCTCCTCCACCATAGTTGTACCCTTCCTCCTTCCTTCAAACACAACGTTTTTTTTTGGTTGTTGATCTTGACTCTCCCTCTTTACTTTACCCTTCATTCCTCCTGTGCTGCGTTGCCGCGGGGCTAGCTTTTCACCGAGAAGCCCTGCGATCTTTACACAGAGTTTAACGGGGTGTTCTCCCCTAAAAAGGTGGGTTTGGTTTGGTTTCCCCCCCCCCTCCCCCACCCCTAGTGAAGGAAGACGTCAAATATTGTCCCAATGATGTGCAGTCGTAGTAACCTGTCACAAGCACAGTCGGGTAGCGTTGTGATGTTAACACACACGCGTCAGCGTGTAGATTCTCCAAATACACCCTCGGTGGTACCGGAGGTGGTACTGGGATGGTTGGAATACAGTTGTAAAATGTCCCTCTGTGTGTTCTCCTCTCTCCGCTCGGTCCAGACTCCACATCTGGTCAACCTGAACGAGGACCCCCTCATGTCGGAGTGTCTCCTCTACTATATCAAAGACGGGATAACCAGGTAACGTGTTAAAGCCTCCACCACTTCCTCCACTCGCTGCAGGGGGGGGGGGCTAGGGGTCCGGAAAGAAATTCCAGACATTTTTCTTTTGAAGTCGAGTTGACTTTTGTTCTTATTCATTTTTTTGTGTTAAGGGGCTTCTTGGTTTATTCTTCCCGTGCCGCAGGTCAATTAGAGGGACTTTTTACTTCTTTGGAGGAAGGGGATGTCCCACCATCTGTTTGTTTTATCAACCCGGGGCTATCATCTGAAGTTACCGTTTCCTCTTCCGTCTCGTATCTTGGGTGTATCTTTAATTAGCCGCCAACGCTGCATTTAGTTACATGACTGCCTGAGGTGGACCAAAAAAAACCAGGAAAACATGATCCCAATGAAAAAAACCGACCCTCCCCCCACCCCCATGGTGTCCTTTCCTCATCTCAGCGTGCTAAATGTTTTAGCTAAGCTAGCCCTGGGGGGGGGGTGAGGGTGTGGGGAGGAGGAGGAGTTTTTCGGATCCAAGATGGCTCCCGGAGAAAGTGTGTCTTTGAGGGCAGTGTTTCTTCTACTCAAAATGGCTTCCTGACAGGGTGGGCCAAGCGGACGCGGAGAGAAGGCAGGACATTGTTCTGAGCGGCGCGCACATCAGGGAGGAGCACTGCGTCTTCCGCAGCGAGAGGAACGCCAATGGCAACGGTGAGGCGCCCTGCTAACACGCAACATGCTTTTGTGTGTGTGTGTGATGTGTTGAATTTAACTCCCAACCCTTCCAACCCTCCTGGTAATTTGTGAGTGGAATATTCACAGAAAGTAGACTTCAGAAGCGGTGAGCGAGGACTTGGCTCCATCTCCAGGTCTTTTGTAGGTTATTTGTAGGAACTACAACAGATTTGTTTGTGTGATTAGATGAATAAAGTGAAGAAATCAAAAAGAAAGAAGAAATCAATCAATTTTTTCCAACCTGGCCTAGCATGTTTGACACCCCTGTTTTAGATGTTGGATACGAATTAACTGTGTGATTTGTTAACCGTTGCATTACTCTTTACGTTAATGAATGAAACTCGTATGTAAATGAATCTATCGCATATCCTTATCAAAGATGATATTCAGATGATGACCATGAGGTGGAGGAGATAAGAAGTGGGTTCTCCTGCCCGCTGTACCCTTGTGAATGGTAGTTTGTGGTCCTCTGGCTGTACTCTAGTTATTGTCCTGCTGGTTCCCTGCGAAGCGTCGGAAACCTACGTCAACGGAAAACGCGTCGAGGAGGCCATTCAGCTGCGTTCAGGTTTGCTATATTTTTATTTGTTTATTGTGTGATAACAGTGTTGTTTATGCTTATCTTTGAACTGTTAATACATTAATACGCTTGATGGACATGAAAGAGAATCCATAAATTATTAAATGAAAGTCATAAATCAGTTTTCTTCAGCCATCCATTAGTGCTTGCTAATTTTGAGTATTAACAGTGGGAACATGTGCATAATATACACGCAAATCACTCATGACTGCACATAAAACGCCCTTCTCAAGTACTATGCCATGAAGAAACGATGCATTTTAATGAATATGCTTCATTATTATGACATTATTTGTCTTTTTAATCGGCTTTCTCATATAACCTAACCATCGGTCTTCCTCCCCGGTGCAGGCAACCGCATCATCATGGGGAAGAACCACGTGTTCCGCTTCAACCACCCGGAGCAGGCCCGGGCCGAGCGGGAGAAGACCCCCACCGCCGAGACCCCCGTGGAGCCTGTGGACTGGACCTTCGCCCAGCGGGAGCTGCTGGAGAAGCAGGGGATCGACATGAAGCAGGAGATGGAGAAGAGGTATACGCCCCCCCCCTCCCCGCCGCCCTCACACCCTCAGTCATTCAGATAGAGGAGCTTGTCATTCAGATAGAGAGCCGTGGGTGGAAATGACGGCTTGGACGCTTTAGCAGATGCTTTTACGCAAAGTTTATTTTTGGAAGAATGTCTATAATGAGTTTGCTGCAGACGTTGGGGTTCGAACCCAGAATCCTTCGGCTGGGACTCAAACTCCATAACCACAACGCTATCCTGCCACCCGTTTTCCCCTTGATAACAATAATAATCGTAGTTTTTTAAATTTTTTAATAATGACAAACATGAATAGTGAAATGTATCAATACGTGTTATATCAATTGTCTGTATTACATGTCATTATTTGTGTATAAGATGTATTTTCTGTGTGCATATAGGCTGACTGAGATGGAGATTTTGTACAAAAAGGAGAAGGAGGAAGCAGACCAACTCCTGGAACAACAGAGACTGGTGAGTTCATGAGATTGTCAAAATTGAAACTGGAATTTGATCAAACCAATTTCCGAACTTGCGTAAGGCGAGTGCTGCACAATAAAGCGACAATTGAATTTGAACCGTGCTTGTGAAAGAGTTGGTTTGATTGAAGTCCAGATGTTCCTCATGATAATTGTTATATTGTTATAAATTGCTAGTTTGAATAAGGTTTCCGTGTCAAACTGAATTATGTGCTATCTTCTCCATTATTGTACTGGATATACGCTTTTGTTAAGAAAAGTTTTCATTTGGTGAAGTTTCAAAGCGACGGCTAGTTTTTTTGCGTTCATGGAAGATGGTGGTACTTGCTCTGTTGAAGTCTGGCCAGTACTAATCCCCACTCTGAGCTTTTGACACTTTGAGTTTCTGTTATGTTTGTGAATCACACTTTTACTCTGAGCGCATGTCTGTTCCTCTTGCATGGAAGTTGTTACACTACTTCTGGTTTCTGGTTTGAAATGTGTGTTTTCAGCTTTTTAATTGAAACATGATGTTTGACTGGGTTTTCTGCAGCAATTTGATTCAGAGTCACATCCGACTATAAAGCTTTTTTCCCCCTTTTCTAAATCTTTTAATTAAAATGTTGGACTTTTTGTGTCTTCTAATTTTGAACTGAATCGTGCAAAACAGTGGCGTATTGAAACACCATTTCAAATGCGTACTTTGATCAAATGAAAAACCCATTTTACAAATTACAATAACCAGTGTGTTCAAACGATGTGCTGCTTTTGCATGGTTCATGTTAATAGCATGTTTTCTTTGGCCTGTATTGAGTTTGGCTCCTCACTGTCGGGCCGGTTTTCACTGTGAGGTTTCCGATTGGTTTGCCTTGAATAGACTTCCTACTCCTTAGTTCTCCTCGATCTATGTTTACCTTAAGTTTTCTTCTCCTCCTCCTCAATGCAGTTGCGGACGCGTACAATGCATTGTGTTTAACCATAAACTCCTGCTGTAGTGTGTTGGTTTTGGACAGTTTAGCAACAATGTGGTTTCTCATTGACTTCTTGTCTACGTAGCCTTTGCTAGCCTCACCTGGTGGCTTGTGTAGCACACTGAAGGCATGGCTCCACAGCTCCTACTGCTGCTCGTGTTGTACTCGACGCACAATCACACATCTCTCTCCCGTACCTCGGCTGGTTTTTTATTTGAATCAATATTCCCAACCACAAAGGGGTTCGGGTTCAAACCACGAAACGCCCAACGACAGTTTTGTTGTCAACATATTGACACATCTGTTCCAACTTGTTGTGATCTGTAATGTCCTTCGTCTACCTGGAAAAATGAGAAACTGCATTTCCTTCTGACTAACGTCTTCCTCGTAGTGGATTAACACTTAACCTGACTTTGCCTGCTCTCGCTCTCTTCTCTTCTCTCTCTCTGCCGGCTTTCCAATAAAACTACAAGATCACGCTGGTCTTCTAACTCTCGGCTATTACTAAAGACACTCACATCTCCTGGACTTCAAATGAGGGAGAGCTCGGAAACCTATCTCCCATGTCGCATGCCTTTGGTATGGTTGGGACCCAACGGCTAAAAATAAAAAGAAATCTAAAATTTTGAAGAGGAATATCAGAAAACAAATTCAGAAGTGCTCTAAACAACATCTTTCCTCTATGCTATTTTTTTCTAATCATAATAGTCATGCTTCACCTTTTACTTTTAATATCAATGTGCAACATTGGGAACCATATTGGCCTTCACAATTTTCCTACTCTGTAAATATAAATACTTCCTGTAGTCGGCATTTATAATGGTTTCATAAGAATACAGTCCATCTGCACGTAGAGATCACCTAATTTCCCAAATGGTAGGACGACATAAAAAGAAAGTCAATGAAACCCACAGTCTATTTTTATTTAACTTATTGCTAAACAGACTTTTGTTTGGATTTGAATCCTGGATGTACGTTTCAGGTCTTGATAATGCATGTTGTCATACATCTTGTAGAATGATGATGTATGCAATAGTTTTATATATTATTTGCAGATCTAAAAAAAGGTCAGATCCTAAATAATGGCATAGGTTCTTTATGTGGAAGTAAGTTGACCAGGGAAGGCTTTTACAAATGATAAGAGTTCCCATGTTGCATATTCATTCTTTCATTTAAAAAAGCCATTCTTTTCTCTTTGATTTTCTCATTTTAATTTCTCCATCTTGTTGGGAACCATTTTGGTTTGTTTCCCCTTTTTCTTTTGTTTTCTTCCTCCTCAAGGACGGAGACTCTGATAGTGGGGATGATTCAGATAAGAGGTCTTGTGAAGAGAGCTGGAGGCTGATCACCTCCTTGCGGGAGAAGCTCCCCCCCAGCAAGCTCCGCACCATTGTGCGAAAGTGCGGCCTCCCCAGCAGCGGCAAGCGACGGGAGGCAGTCAAGGTCTACCAGGTGCCCCAGCGCCGCCGCATCACCAAGGATGCCAAGTGGGTGACGGTCTCGGACCTGAAGATCCAGGCTGTCAAGGAGATCTGCTATGAGGTGGCCCTCAACGATTTCCGCCACTCGCGGCAGGAGATCGAGGCGCTGGCCATCGTCAAGATGAAGGAGCTGTGCGAGAGCTACGCCAAGAAGGACCCCAACGAGCGGGACTCGTGGCGGGCCGTGTCGCGCGACGTCTGGGACACAGTGGGCGTGGGCGACGAGCGCATCGAGGACGCGCTCACCAACGGGTCCCGTGGTGGAGGCGGCGGTGTGGTGGTCATGGATGAGCTCAAGGTGCACATCGACAAGCTGGAGGACATCCTGCACGAGGTGAAGTTGCAGAACAACATGAAGGACGAGGAGATCCGGGCCCTCAGGAACAAAATGGTGAAGATGGAGAAGGTCCTGCCTCTCATCACCTTGGAGGGGCCTGACAAGATGCACCCCACCCATGCTGCTGTTGCTGAGACCCCTACCCACCCAGCCAGGTCACCCAGTCCAAGAGAGTGCAAGCCCCCGGCCCCCGAGAGGCCCGATGGCGGACCGGAGGACCGGGAGCAGAGCACGGACGACTACGCCGGGGACAACTCCACCCTGAAGCGGGGCCACATGCGCTGGATGCGCCAGGAGCAGGTGCGCCTGAAGAACCTCCAGCAGCAGGAGATCTCCAAGCAGCTGCGCCGCCACACCGGGCCACACCGATTCATCCCGCCCGAGGACCGCAAGCTCCGCTTCCCCTTCAGGAGCAACCCCACCCACCGCAACTCCTGGAGCCCCGGCACCCACATCATCATCACCGACCAGCAGGTCATCGAGCTCAAGGTGCCCAAGGAGGCGGTGGAGGAGGAGGAGGGGGGGGAGGGTGAAGGCCGCGCCGAGATCGGGCTAGTCTCTAAAGAAAAGCTGGGCCCCTCCCTCGTTCAGCTGGGGCCCCCGCCAGCCAGCCCCTCAGTCCAGCGCAGAAGCAGAGAGGACCAGGAGCAGGGTCTGGGCCAGGGTCCCCGGCAGAATCTCAGGAACGGCAACAACAACAACCAACACCACCACCAGCAGCAGCAGCAGCACCAGCAGCAGCAGCAGCAGCACCACCACCCGCAGCAGCAGCAGCAGCCCTACGAGCGAGGCCGCAGTAACTCCTTCAACCACCGCCAGCGGCCCTCCGGCTCCCAGGAGAACCTGCAGCCCTTTGAGTCCAACAAGAGGCATTCCCAGGGCTTCTACAAGCCCCGGCACTACCACAACCAGCCTCCGCCGCCGCACCCCCATCAACATCAACAGCACCACCACCCCCAATTCCATCCACAACAACAACAACAACACCAATACCCCTGCTACTATAACGCCGTGCCCTACACCGATCACAACTTCAATGGCTACCAGCAGTACCAGCAGCACAGTGACCAAGTCACCCACCACTCCGCTGGCTTCCACGCACCGCCCAGGATGCGCCGGCAAATGTCCGCACCCAACTTGAAAGCCAGCCGGGAGACGACTGTCTGAGAGGAGGGAGATGCTGGGGGCTGGGGGGGGGGTAGCTGGGTGCTGGGGTGTATTGACATTAGAAACTGCTTCCGGGTGTGTTTCATAGTAGGCAAACGCATTACAGATCACAACAAGAACCCACAATCAATCGAGTTGAGCTGTGACCCCTGCGAGTTCCAGTGAACTTGAGCTGGTCGATCCACATTTCAGAGCTCTGTGTGTTTTGAGAGAAGGCGTATCATTGCGGTCAATGCCTTTGTATAAGTTGCGCTGTGCAGTGTTCAACATTTGAATTTGGGAGATCTGTCATAAGGAATTGAAGCCAACAGGTGATCAGGAGAGATGTCAGGCTGATACTGTATTTTACCTTTTTATTTTTACCATTACGTCTGATTTCATTTCAATCATGCATTTATTTGTTTGCCAAAATCTTCACACGGTTGAATTTCTAAGTTTACATTTGTTGCCATATTAGTATTGATTTATTCATGTTTTTCATCACTGTGTACTCTAGTAAATGGCGAATAATCCTCATAGTTTTATAATCGGCCAAGTTAACTAGAAAGAAAATCTATGCTAAATGTATTTGCATATAAGTATCTATAACACATTTCATGAAAAGCCTTCAGTATAATCTTTTTTTTGTAATGGTTATTACTTTATTTTTTTTTTAAAGAGATTCCTTTTTTATTTTATGTACCATGCAATCAAATGTTGATTTGATATTAACATTTTATGTCCAGCATCAATTTTCATTGCCCTAGATCTTGATTTTCAAACCAGTTGGTTGATAGAAAATTACTGGTATATTATGCAACTGCCTTTTTAACTGACAACTCAAACTATTTTTCGAGAATAGTTTCCTTTTCAAAAGTGCCTTTTTCTTCACTTCAATTCACACAGTGTTGACCCTGTTCGAATTTTAGACTTGCTCAAATTTCATTTTACATTTTTTTAATATTAGCTTTTTATTTTCCCGTGTACATCTGGAAAGCCAAGAAGCAGGATTACTATACACCTTTCCATCATGCAATTACACTAGAAATATGCATTTCTTCTCTAATTATTATTCGATATGCATGTTATTTATGGAAACATTCATATTTCAGATGCTTGACTGCCAGACTAATTATTTGCATTTTCTCAAGTTGAGGATAAGCTGGTATCAATTATTGTGTGACTAGTCCAATTTTTATAATCAAGCAATAATTAACAAAAAATAACTTGAACGTAGGTTTACTTTTAAAAGTGGGTTTACATTGCCTTATACTATCTTTGAGACTATCACCCTCTGAAATGGTTTCAGTTATATCATAGTCAATGCTGTATTTCTTTTTTTTCAATCATGGACCTTGGAACACTAATTAGAAACACTTTTTTTGTTTCAATGAAAAGTCGTTTATATGAAAACAATTATGTTTTTGACAAATACAGACCAAAACAATTGGCAGAAAAACCCCCACAAAAAAATGTGTGGCAGCCACCACATCATGAATAGAGCTGGTTACTGTTTAGCGGGATCTTCAAAAATTAGCATTTGCTTTTGTGGTCAGCCGTGTGAATGGCTTGGTCAGACTGGATCTCCCACCGTGGGTTGTCATGGTTACCCAAGAATTCCCTAAACATGTTGGAAGACAGACATGAAAAAAGACTCTGGAGTATCTCTGCATTGATACACTTCCCATGTCAGACAAAACACTAAAATCCTATACAATACGGGCCATTCTGTAGTACGGAAGTAGTCTGAATCGGTCCAGTCCAGTTATGTTTTAGTAGCTTTTTCTCATTCATGACCTATGCTGTGCAGAGGAAGTGCATCAGACTGAGCTGCTAGCCTGATTGTCAGTCTGTTGCTAGCCGTGCTACTTAATTAGCTTTAAATGAATACTGTGTTCACCTCACAGTAGCTCGCAAGTTGACCTTCAAACTGCTCTACAACACTACTTGTTGGATCTTTTTTTTTTCTGATGGCCATCGAGAGAGAAAAAGAAAATTTAACTTTAGTCTCATAACATTTATTTCATATGTTCTGACGGGTCAGTACATATAATCCGCCTTTAATATGCCATAGGACAACCATGTTAGAACGATTCGCTGAGCTCACCTTGTAACCAGACACGCATTTTTGTGTCGGCGTGCTAATTTTTCTTTTCTTGTCGCCCACCACTGCATGGCCTCGCATATCCATGTGTTCATACCTCCATATAATATTTCTATGGTTCATACTCCTTTGTAAGTGCTTGGTTCATGTTCTTCAACTCATTGCACTGGTGCATCGCATCCGGCTCACTGGAGAGTGGCAAATAAATCTATAACAGGAAATGGGCAATGTACAGTGCACTATTTGGAAGTATGCATTATAAATATCTATATATATAAATATATATGTATATGAATTTAGTCTTAGATTCAAAGCGTCTGTTGAATGTTTAATGCCTTCTCGTGTGAATATGTTCAATTAAAAGTGCCTCACTGCTTGTGATGCTCTTCAAATCAAGCACACCCGTGTGCGAATATACCGATTGTTGCTGAGCACATAAAAAAGAAGATGGAAAAGGAGAATATATTAAGATCTGTGTTGCTGGAGGTTTATTTTTCAAAGTGTAACTGCAATAAAATGACTTGTTTCAAATGCAGATATTTATAATAAGACTGCTTTCATTTCACTGTTAGTTTGTGTACACTGTCTTCTCCACATACGGTCACTGACTTTGGCGCACACACTATTATAAATTACATACAGTTGAAGATGTACGCATGTATGATTTGTAACACATGTATATACGCACTGTGTGTGTACTGTGTGTATATATATACAGTGTATACTGTATGTGTGTGTATCCACACACACAAAGCACGGGAACATTTCCATTACTAAGTGAGATGGATTGTTTACATTTCTGTCCATCTCTAATGGCGGCCTAACAGAATAATAACTGGGTACATGTCAGGGTAATTGGGAATCTAGAAGGCCATTGTCTTTTTATTTTCCCCCTCAATCTGAATTATCTGTACCATACCCGCTAGCAGATGTGTGTGTGTGTGTGCGTGTGTGTGTGTGTGCGTGCCTGTGTGCGGTGTGTGTTCGATCTTGAGCGACATCGAAAACAACGGCCTACAGTCGGAGAAACAGCCTTTTGTGGCGTTCCCCCCCCACCCCCCAAGCTAGTGCTGCTGTGTGTTGTGTTTGTGGGGTCGTCCTGCAGCCAGAGAGGAGCATCGCCGTCCCTGAAAGCCCCCATTGTCTCTCCCAGAGAAGATGGCGAACAAACAGGATGAGGTCATCGGCACCGCGGTTCGGCCCCTGTGCTGACGGGCCCCTCTTCGGATTACACACGACTCAGCCTCCATCGCCATGGCACCACCTCTCCTCTTAGTTCTGCTCTCTCTCTCTTCTGCTTTCTCTCTCTCTTCTCACTCTCTCTCTTTCCTCCCTTGATTCTTTCCCGTCTTTCTCCTCTCTCATCCTATTTCTCTCATCTTCCTTACCCCTCTTGTCTCTCTCTCCCTACTCTCACTTCCTTCTCTCCTCTCTCTTGCTTTCCTCTATCTCACATCTCTCTATCCTCTTCGTCTCTCTCTCCCTACTCTCTCTCTCCCCCTCGCTTCCCTTGCCTCCTACTCTCTCTCTCTGCCCCCACTCCCTACTCTCGCTCTCCCTACTCTCTGCTCTCTCTCCCATCTCTCTTCCCCCTCTCCCATCTCTCTTTTCCTGCATTCTTTTTTTTTCTGTCTGATTATATTTCCATCATGTGATGCTTTGTATTGACTGGGTGAAGCAGACGATGTGTTCTCCTCTAAAATGTGTCAGCAGTAACACCAGCCTCTGCTTAACGTTCCTAATGGTGTCTTATGAAACAAAGGACGCTCCCTGCTCGTTTGTTTAGCTTCAGCAGTGCCTTAGGTCATTCACATTCTGAATGGATAATTATGCTTCTTTCTTCGTCATTCTAATCCAAGTCATTAGCATCTCAACTGGCAGACTTATTGGTGTTTTAACATAATTGTGTGTATCAAATATTGTCTGTCAAATGAAATAACAAAATCTTGTACATTTGTTGGAATCAAATGAGTATGTATGTTTTTAAAGTGTTTTGCTTTCTCTTTGAATGTATATACCGTATATACGGTATACCTTAATATAAATGTTATTTATCTAGTTTTTAATGTAGCCTGCATCATTGTCATAATTTGGTCATATGACCAATATTAAGAGTGACCAAAGTCTGAAAAGAATAAGAAAAATAATATGTACAAATGAATGGAGTCACAAACTCATAGAAATGATGAACGTGTGTGTTTGGTGTTTGTTGAACGCTAGCTTGGCCTTCTGCCTACTTGTATCTGACAACATGCTCATTCAAAACTTTATTTATACCCCCTTTTGTCTCCAGGCTTACGAGAGCAAACTGCAGGAGCTGCAGAAGCAGGTGGAGACACGCTCCCTCGCCGCCGAGACCCTCGACGAAGAGGAGGAGGAGGAGGAGGAAGAGGAGGAAGGTGTGTAGTGTGTGTGCGCTGTGGCGTGTATAAAACGCAGTGAATCACAAGTTGTTGGCTTGTACATCTCGTACATCTCTCACCTGTATGCCTTTTTTTCCTCTTGGCCATTTTCTATACAGAGCCTAAGCTGTTAGGATGTGCGTATTCTATCTCCCGTATCTCATAAGCATCCCACAGAAATCATAATCACACATCGCTTTGTTCAACCTGCTTTTAAAACTAATTGCAAGCCGAGGCAATCAACTGAATCTAATAATCAGATAATTCAATAAAATAACAAAGTAAACACACCATACCACTAATGCACATGCACTAAAACTGCATTCATTTCATCTAGTGTGAAGTGAAGACAAGCATGGGGGATTTGACATTTGAGTGTAAAGAAATGATCTTCCTTTAGAGAATGTGAAGTTACGTTGAGGGGCCATTTTGTGAGGCACGCGCTGTCCAAACATCAAACCAACACAACACAGCAACACGTACCTCACAAGACCCCTCTCCATTGAAATAATCAACATGGTTACTACGGCAACGTGACTTCACATTCTCTATTGTTGGTACTGTATGTCAAAGATGAGACACTTAATCCTGTGATGGACATTCGGGTACGTCTGTCTGTCTGTCTGAATACATCCATGCATGGTGCCTGCATATTTATCTCTCTCCCGCCCCCTCAGTGCCGTGGACACAGCATGAGTTTGAGCTGGCCCAGTGGGGCTTCAGGACGTGGAGGTTCCACCAGTTCACCTCCCTGCGCGACCAGCTGTGGGGTAACGCCGTGTACCTGAAGGAGGCCAATGCCATCAGCGTGGAGCTGAAGAAGAAGGTAACCATGACCCTTGACCTCCTCACTCCCTGGCCCTAGGTGGTGAAGCTTAGTGCTTAGCTTAGCACAAAGTAAATTAATAAATTAATTAAAATAATAAAAATCTAAAAAGATGATTTTACAATTATCTACACATTCAAATGTGCAAACTTAAAATCTTAAATAGGCACAGATATATATTTTGTTAAATGAATCAAACAAAACGTGCATTCATTTACAGTGAATTTAACTCTAATTCAGCACTAAAACAGCACTAAACTAGACCATCAGAAAAGCACATCCATAGTGGCACATTGCGTTGTGTAGCGTCTTATCCTAGCTATCTTTTTGTTTACCAGAAAGGGGTCAACATAGCAATTATGAGCGCTTGAAATATGTTCTATTCAAATCTTACCGTGCAGTCAGTGATATATCGCTTCACTCTTTCGACAAATGTACTTATTGTAAGTCGCTTTGGTCAAAAGTGTCAAAGCGTGCCAAATACCCCTAAATGTAATCGTAGGATCTGCTGTACGTCGTACTTCATCCATCCGTCCACAGCAACCACAACTCTTATGGTCTCTTAAAGCATAAACCGGGACAGCGCTCTGCTCTCCTGGCAGGAATCCTTTAAGTGCTCGCCAGCCCCGCGTCACACGCAGCATCACCAAGGACACCGACACGTCGATGAAGATATTCTATTATGGTGGCCAATCGATGCTCCTTCTCCAAGCAGTGACACTGTGCCTGTGTCTCCTTCTGCCGCGCACATATCACATCAGACGCTATTGGAGTCCGCCGTTGGAGAGAACCTTGTGTCGTAGATTTATCGCCACAGCCCCAAAACAAAATGGCTCCTGTCGTAGCTCTGGTTTATAACAGGAGCTTGTTTTGTTTTGAAGCGGGATCTTGCTCTTCGTCCTCCTCCACGGGTCCTCTGTGATTTATATTCTTATTACCACGGCGACCAGCAGTAGCCGTGGAGATGATGGATACCGGAGAGACGCAAACCGTCACCTCACGCTCTGTTTCCTGCTCCTCGCCTCCCCACACGTCCGTTGGTTTGTTCGTCCTGTGATGTTGTTTTTTTTTGTACTTAATTTTTTACCGTTTGGGGGATTTATTCTCTCGCGTGGAAGGACACACGGTGATGCAGAGCACATAAAATGGCCGGCGGTATAGATTAGTGTGACCTTTCACCTCGGGTCCTCCCTGTGTGTGTGTGTGTGTGTTTGTTTGTGATGGACTGTGCGCTGTCACCTCTGCTGCCCTCCGGCCGATTAGCTCTTCACATGTCTATGTTTGTCCACGCCCCCCTCCACCCTCCCCACCCCCACCCTGGTACCATTAAACCCCCCCTGCCATTACATCCACCGACACCACACCCACCCTTACCCCTAGGGGTGAATGCACAAGCTACCCAGCAGTATGTCGCTTAATGTCTAAACTATGTATAACTAACATTAAAATCTGCTTCACATTTACCAACTGCAACATTTCAGCAATGAACACATGAATGTATCAATAATTATTGCATTGTATAGTATTCTGAAATGGGCCATTCTGCATAATGAGTATTTTTACTTTTGGTATTTAAGTATATTTTGATACTTTAAAGGTACTATATGTAAGAATCAGTGCATTCTGAGCTCCGTGGCTTGAGACAATAACAATCAGAAACTAATGTTAGTTCTAGCAGGTTGTAGCAGGTTGAGCTTCCCCGACTCTCTCTGTTGTAGAACAGATTTCTCTGTGACAAGCGTGGATAATTACAAAATATATAATTAATAAGGTTTAATTATGATTCGAACTAACATTAGTTTCTGATTGTTATTGTCTCAAGCCACAGAGCTCAGAACGCACTGATTCTAACATGTAGTACCTTCAACCAACATTTTCAATGCAGGACTTTGACTTGTAATGGAGTATTTCTACAGTGTGGTATTACTATCTGTGTACTTCTAACCACCTCTGGCACCGCCACCCCCCCACCCCCCCAACCTGCAGGTCCAGTTCCAGTTTGTGCTGCTGACAGACACCCTGTACTCCCCGCTGCCCCCCGAGCTGCTGGCCCCCGAGCCCCACAAGGAGCGCCACGCCCGGCCCTTCCCCCGCACCGTGGTGGCCGTGGAGGTGCAGGACCTCAAGAACGGGGCCACCCACTACTGGTCCCTGGAGAAGCTCAAGTAAGCCCCCCCCCCCCCCCAGGACAGGGCAGGTTTAAAAGGGCTCCTCCAACACCAGAATACAGGAAATTGTTGAGTTGAGCTGAAAACCCGTTGGAAGTGTTGGAAAATGTTGACGTAGACACAGCAGGTGGTAGACACTGACATGTCAGAGCCTTGTAGAGAGAGAGAGAGAGAGAGAGAGAGAGAGAGAGAGAGAGAGAGAGAGAGAGAGAGAGAGAGAGAGAGAGAGAGAGAGAGAGAGAGAGAGAGAGAGAGAGAGAGAGAGAGAGAGAGAGAGAGAGAGAGAGAGAGAGAGAGAGAGAGAGATGGCTGGTTTAACATGCACCACAGGTGTGCAGCCTCACCCTGCAGCCCCAGACTCTAATGACCAGCCTGACTGCGGCCAGGTGAAGCTGCTTAAACCAGCCACCAACCACACACACTCCACAAGGACATAAATAAACAAATAAATATATCAGCTTATAACACATTTGTTTTCTAATGGATTTTCTCATCCATCCATATGCTTGCAACTTTTCAATTATAAATATAAACGTCAACACAAAATATAATAATAATTGCGCAAGCTTCTGTGTACAGGTGCTGGGGAACTGATGGGAGGTTAGTAGTGGTCTCTGCACCATTGACTGCCTTCCGTGTTGAAAACTGTGTTGAAAATGCATGGTGGCAGAACGGCTAACCTTGGGATGTTTTGCCAATGCATACAGAATTGTAGCAGTAGAGGAAGCAGGCTCTCAGCATAAATACAGGGCAATAGAAATCTCCCCGCTCTGCTCGCAGTAACATTCACAATCTCCTAATGCGATGTTAATTAAAACTTTACATTAATTAATTGTGAGCTTGTGGTGGTGGTGATAATGGTGGTGGTGGTGGTGATGACGATGATGGGGCAGCAGTAGCTCAGGAGGTGGAGCAGGTTGTCCGGTTCGATCCCCGGCTCTGCCTAGCTATGTGTCGAGGTGCCCCTGAGCAAGACACCACCTAACCCCTAACTGCTCCCAAAGAAAAGAACCATCCCTTGCATGGTTGACACGTCGTCAGTGCACGGATGTGTGTATGATTGGGTGAATGTGAGGCAATGTAATGCGCGTCGGATAACAGCGCTATATAAATGCAATCCATTTACCATTTACGATGATGGTGGTAGTGGGGGTGGTGATGAAGATGACCATGGTTGTGCTGATGATTCTGCTGACTCCAGGCAGCGTCTGGAGCAGATGAGGGAGATGTATGACCGGGCGGGGGAGATGGCGTCCACCAACCAGGACGACTGTGATGGGGCGCTGACGGGCAACGACCCTTTCTACGACCGCTTCCACTGGTTCAAACTGGTGGGGAGGTACGGAATGCACACAGGGACACATTTAATACACAGGTTTTGCACCCTCAACGTCTAAGTGTACCTGTGGTGATTCATGTTTTTGTGTGCACGTTATCCAAATGGCATTCATTTCCATTCCATTGAATTATTTTCTGTAAAAACCCTGCTCACTCATGTTTCTCATGCCACCTTTTTTTTTTTTAAAGTCAATTAAGTTGGTTTTATCTGTGCTACCCATTTATATTTGTTTTTATTTTGCATTCATTTGGTGTTTGTTAATTTGTGAATTCTTGTTATTTTCATTTCATTCCTTTGATTTAATTTCATTGTATTGTCATTATTATTGTTATTTGTATATAACCCTTTTGTGACTAATGTTCAGATTGGTATTTTAATGTTTTGTGCAACTCAAACTCAACATCATTCTTTCTTTCATTTCACACAAATACGTTTTACGTTTGTAGCGTATTATAAGGCTTATCATTTCCCGAAAAACTGATAAGCCTATTGAAGCCATGTAAAGTAATCAAGCAGTACTTAACATATGGCCGACTGTAATCATAGGATGAAGGGCTAAATAATAATAAGTCTCCAAATGACAAACATCAAATTGCGTGCTAACGTGCTCACAGCGAGCGCTACTTATTCCTCTGCCTCTTCTTCCTTGTCTTCATCTGCATGGAACATTTCCGCATCGCCTCCCAAAATGTCGGCCTCCCCACCTCCCCCTCCCTCCCCTCCCTCCCCATCCACCAATCCATGACCGCCCGCCACTGCCGCCGCCGCCGCTGCCGCCCCCTCAGCGCACCCATCTTCCACGGCTGCGTGAACGAGCACCTTGTGGACCGCACGCCCTCGCCCACCTTCTCCACCAGCGACTCGGAGATCACCGAGATGGCGGACGAGCGGCACAGCGAGATGTCGGACCTGCTGGACGACGAGGCGTTCGCTGACGACGCCAGCTCCGACGCCGGCACCGAGGAGGAGTGCTCGGATCTCTTCAGCGACGGCCAGGACCCCTTCTACGACCGTTCCCCCTGGTTCAGCCTGGTGGGAAGGTTGGTTATCAAGGGAGGGAGGGGTGTTCCTCACCTTACCTTCCTTCCTTCCTTGGTTCCTTGGTTCCTTGGTTCCTTCCCCCTACGGGCATGGTCTGAGGGAGGACTGGGGTCAGGGGAGCAGGCTGTTGTAGGCTCCTGTAGGCTAATGGTTAGGGACTCCTAGTATGCTACTGGTTAGGGACTCCTAGTAGGCTACTGGTTAGGGACTACTAGTATGCTACTGGTTAGGGATTCCTAGTATGCTACTGGTTAGGGACTCCTAGTATGCTACTGGTTAGGGACTCCTAGTATGCTACTGGTTAGGGACTCCTAGTAGGCTAATGGTTAGGGACTCCTAGTAGGCTAATGGTTAGGGACTCCTGGATGGAAGGTTCCCGGGTTCGAACCCTGATATGCACTGATGTCTCATTTTCGGATAATGTTCGCTGTACGGCATTTTGGATAAAAGAGCCTGTTAATTAGTAAACAGTAATTTGTTTACTGCTCAGTGATAAAAATGTGAATAGCAAATGACGAGTGCACCTTCATGGTAACTAATTTGTTTTTCAACCAAGGGTGGCTAGTTAACCTTCCATTCCTTCATGCTATATTCAAACATGGATTTCTGACAAATGGATGGATGACAAATGACTAAGCCTAATGTGGACCAATATGACATTTAGCCAAGAGAACGCCAGGCAGAACTCATAAAAGATAAGAAAACACATTTTATCAATCCAGCCAAATAAAAAAAAAAACTACCCTCCACAACAAAACACCTCTCAAATACTGAATTCCGCAGAACACCGCGGTCTGATAAATGGAACACGATTAGTCTTACGTCCGTGAGCTCGCTGCCCCCTGCATGGTGAACTGCGTCTCATGTTGAATCAGTTCCCAGGGAAGTGAATAGCCCCCTGCCCCCCCCCCCTCCCTGTGCTGGCCCCGCCCCTCCCCAGTGCAGGCGCCACCGTCCAGCCACTGTCTGTCCTCTGCACTAACTCCATCTGTTATCGTCTACAGCTATCAGCAGTAGTGTGTGGTATTTATTTGTATTTTTGTTGTATGATTTAATTTCATTCCTTGTTTGTTCCGTGTGGATTCATTACATTTTTATGTCTCTTTTTTGTACCTTTGTGTTTTAATACTGAACTAATATTGTATGAATGTGTGGGTGTAGTGCATACCGTTAGGAAATACAATTTGACCAACCAGACACATAAATGTGTTTGTTGTTGTTTGTTTGGGGGAGGATTAGGGAGAACTCCACCGTGAGCAATACCTCTTCTGTCTCCGCCGGTAGCCCAGAGTGATGTAAATGTCATAGAGCTCTGAGATGAGGACAGCGGTCTAGGCCCAGGGGAGGACGGATCAATGCAACCGAGCTAGCTCTACGTCAGCATGACGAGAGAGAGAGAGAGAGAGAGAGAGAGAGAGAGAGAGAGAGAGAGAGAGAGAGAGAGAGAGAGAGAGAGAGAGAGAGAGAGAGAGAGAGAGAGAGAGAGAGAGAGAGAGAGAGAGAGAGAGAGAGAGAGAGAGAGAGAGAGAGAGAGAGAGAGAGAGAGAGAGAGATCCATCCATCCATCCATCCATCCATCCATCCATCCATCTTCTCTCTGGAGTTTTCCTCCCGCAGAGATGAGAGCAGGGAGGAGAGGAGAGGGGAGGAAAAAAAGACTGAAATAAATACCGGTGGACAGGAGGGAGCATAGCCAATCAACTCTCAGAAAATAACGTGTGTGTGTGTGTGACTAAAGCGAACACTGCAGCACCTGCCAAGCTAGACCCGATGCGCCTCCGCCGTCGTGCAAATCTCTCTTCTCCCTTCACTCACTGTTTGTTGTGATGTTTGCTCATAAAGTGTTGGTCACATAGTGGTGCAGCCTGCCTGTTATTTTATGTATCGTGTGTATTTGTTGTTTTAAATGTATAATTTTTTTATTTTATCTTTTGAGTAGAAAAAGCTGTCATCTAACAGTAACACGCTGTTGCTTTTCCTAATCTTTTGGTAGATACTAGAAATGTTCTGTTTGCATAATGTTTTTTTTGCATAAGCCGCCATTACTGAGCCAGACAATATAACAAAGATGTCTGGGTTTTGATTTGATTGAAGGCTGTGTCTTCAATTTGCACCAAATCAAATAAAAAAAATTGATATTAGCAATAGTGGGAATTCATATACCACACTATTGACATTTTGATTTTGTGTTTCGTGTTCAATCCACAAAAACACTCAAGCTAACTGTCATTCACCTCTCCCTCTCTCTCTGCTCGCAGGGCTTTTGTGTACCTGAGCAACCTTCTGTACCCTGTACCCCTGGTGCACCGTGTTGCCATAGTGACGGAGAAGGGCGAGGTGAGGGGCTTCCTGCGCGTGGGGGTCCAGGCCATCGCTGGTGAGTAGCGCTAGACCAGCGCCAGGAGAAACACCTCTTTGATGACGCTCCCTCTGGGATACCATTTTATCAGTACATGTCCTCGCTCACGCTTCACCATAGATCAGTTTGATGTTTTCATACAAATAGTACTCTTTAGGGATGCACAATATACAGTTGTGGTCAAAAGTTTACATACACTTGTAAAGAACATGTATGTCATGACAGTACAGCGTTTCCAATAATTTCTACATCACTTATTTTTCTGTGAAGTTTGGTTCTTTTATGAATTTATTATGGGTCTACTGAAAATGTGACCAAATCTGCTGGGTCAAAAATATACATACAGCAATGCTAATATTTGGTTACATGTCCCTTGGCCATTTTCACCTCAATTAGGCGCTTTTGGTAGCCATCCACAAGCTTCTGGCAAGCTTCTGGTTGAATCTTTGACCACTCCTCTTGACAGAATCGGTGCAGTTCAGCTACATTTTTTGGCTTTCTGACATGGACTTGTTTCTTCAGCACTGTCCACATGTTCTCGATGGGGTTTAAGTCAGGACTTTGGGATGGCCATTCTAAAACCTTAATTCCATCCATCCATCCATTTTCATCCGCTTATCCGGGCCCGGTGGCAGCCGGCTAAGCAGGGCCCCCCAGGCTTCCTTCTCCCCAGCCACACTCTCTAGTTCCTCCTGGGGGATCCCGAGGCGTTCCCAGGCCAGACAAGATATATAATCCCTCCAGTGGGTTCTGGGTCTGCCCCGTGGTCTCCTCCCAGTTGGACGTGCCCGGAAAACCTCCAAAGATGCCCGAACCATCTCAGCTGACGCCTTTCGACGCGGAGGAGCAGCGGCTCTACTCCGAGCTCCCTCCGGATGTCTGAGCTCCTCACCCTATCTCTAAGGCTGAGCCCAGCCACCCTGCGGAGGAAACTCATTTCGGCCGCTTGTATCCGCGATCTCATTCTTTCGGTCACTACCCAAAGCTCGTGACCATAGGTGAGGGTTGGAACGTAGATGGACCTGTAAATCGAGAGCTTTGCCTTCCCGGCTCAGCTCCCTCTTCACCACAATGGACCGGTACAGCGCCCGCATTACTGCAGACACTGCACCAATCCGTCTGTCCATCTCCCACTCCAATTTGCCCTCACTCGTGAACAAGACCCCGAGATACTTGAACTCCTTCGCTTGAGGTAGCAACTCATTCCCAACCCGGAGGGAACACTCCACCGTTTTCCAGCAGAGAACCATGGCCTCAGACTTGGAGGTGCTGACTCTCATCCCGACCGCTTCACACTCGGCTGCAAACCGCCCCAGTGCATGCTGGAGGTCACGGTCTGATGTAGCTAACAGAACCACATCATCTGCAAAGAGCAGAGATGCAATTCTGAGGTCCCCAAACCGGACACACTCCTCACCTCGGCGGTGATCATTTGACAGCTCTGCTCCTCTCTTCACCCGAGTGTCCAAAACATGCGGCCGCAGATCTGCTGATACGATTACAAAGTCGATCAGCGACCTTTGGCCTAAGGTCGTCCGGTACCAGGTACACTTGTGGACCACCCTATGTTCGAACATCGTGTTTGTTATGGCCAGTCCATGACTAGCACAGAAGTCCAATAACAAAACACCACTCTGGTTGAGATCGGGCAGGCCGTTCATCCCAATCACTCCCCTCCAGGTTTCTCCATCATTGCCCACGTGTGCGTTGAAGTCCCCCAGTAGAACTACGGAGTCCCCGGATGGAACCCTTTCCAGGATGCTACCCAAGGACTCCAAGAAGGCCGGATACTCTGAGCTGCTGTTTGGTGCGTAGGCACACACAACAGTCAGAGCCTTCCCCCCAGCGACTTGCAGTCACATGGAGGCGACCCTCTTGTTCACTGGAGTGAACTCCAACACAGCGGCGCTCAGCCGGGGACTTGTGAGTATACCCACACCCGCCTGGCGCCTCACACCCTGGGCAACTCCGGAAAAGGAGAGGGTCCAGCCCCTCTCCAGGAGTTTGGTTCCAGACCCGGTGCTGTGCGTGGAGGTGAGCCCAACCATATCTAGTTGGTACCGCTCCACCTCCCGCACCAGCTCCGACTCCTTCCCCGCCAGTGAGGTCACCTTAATTCTAGCTTGATTTAGCCATTCCTTTACCACTTTTGATGTGTGTTTGGGGTCATTGTCCTGTTGGAACACCCAACTGTGCCCAAGACCCAACCTTCTGGCTGATGATTTTAGGTTCTCCTGAAGAATTTGGAGGTAATCCTCCTCCTTCATTATTCCATTGACTTTCTGTAAAGCACCAGTTCCATTGGCAGCAAAACAGGCCCAGAGCATAATACTACCACCACCATGCTTGACGGTAGGCATGGTGTTCTTGGGGTTAAAGGCCTCACCTTCTCTCCTCCAAACATATTTCTGGTCATTGTGGCCAATGAGCTCCATTTTTGTTTCATCTGACCACAGAACGTTCCTCCAGAAGGCCTTTTCTTTGTCCATGTGATCAGCAGCAAAGGGACCTGTAGCTGCTTTGAAATTGCTCCAAGTGACTTTCCTGACTTGTTCAAGTCAATGATCCGCTTTTTCAGATCCGTGCTGAGCTCCTTTGACTTTCCCATTGTAGTGTTTGTGTCTGAGTCTAATGATCGTATCAAATGAGTCATATTTAAATGGACTCAGAGAAGTCACCAGCTGTAGTCAATCAGAATGCACTCACAAGAGTTAAGAGGCCCGACAAAGATTAATTTGATTGAACAACTTTCTACATCACCTAAATTGATCATTCATGTTGCTGTATGTATATTTTTGACCCAGCAGATTTAGTCACATTTTCAGTAGACCCATAACAAATTCAGAAAAGAACGCAAACTTTCGATGAACGTTTTGTGACAACAAGTTATGTGCTCCAATCCTGCTATCCAGAAAAAAGAGTGTAGAAAATTTATGGAAACTCTGGCTGCCATGACATACATGTTCTTTACAAGTGTATGTAACTTTTTGGACCCCCGGACACATCAGTATATTATCGCGTCCGTATTCCGATCCATTAAATTATAGCCGATTATTCAAGGCAGCAGACATGTTATCGCCGGTTTGGGGCTATTGCTGTACAAGTGAGGGAGGCTAACCTTTTTTCATCACATTGAACAAAAAGTAGTGTCAAACGGAGGAGGGCTGCTACTACAATTCTAGTAGATGTTGTGGTGGTGGTGGTGGTGGTGGTGTCCCGTTTGATCTCATCTGACAGCGCTAGTCGTGTCTGTTCTCCCCACAGCTGACGAGGAGGCCCCCGACTACGGGTCAGGAATCAGGCAGTCGGGGAACCGCTCAAGAGGTCTCGCTTCGGATGACGATTACTTCAAAAAAGTAATCCCCCCCCCCCCCACACTCGACTTTTCTGTTTGACTGCTTTTTTAGAACGAAAATCAAACGCACCAGCGAAAATGTAAGCTAGGAGGTGGTCATGTTTGTGTGCCATCTTAGGGACTCTATTGCATAGTACATTTTATATCTTTTGCATATGCAAAAGATATTTACACAATATGTTGTGGTCAATATTTTGTATCGTGTTATTGTGTCATTACTTGTTTTTGCGTTCTTATTACGTAATACAAATTAAATTACACAAATATTTAGGTTTCACAGCAGAAACTATATTGTCCTGTGTAAATGTGGGTGCTGTGACACCTACATTTTTCTTACAAAATAAATTATATCAAAGCTGTATTCAGATGATAGAAAGTCCTTGACAATCTTCCATCTCTCTCTCCTCCATCCATCTGTCCACCCATCCGTCCACCCATCCCATCAGAACGACTTTCCCTCCACGGACATGACCCACTCTGGCCTGTCCCTGGAGGAGCTGCGCTTTGTGGAGGGCCAGGGTCAGAGTTCAGAGGTCACCACGCCCTCCGAGGAGCTCAACCGAATCAATGACATGGGTATGTCTGCCAGACTCCCCTCCTCCCCCTCCACCCTCCCTCACCTCGTAAATACTAGAGCTGTGATTCACCTTAACCCCCCCCCCCCCCCCACCCCCACCCCACATCCTAAACCCAGTGGGGATTAATGGGCCTCTGGGCAGATGGCTCTCTGAGATCTCTGCAGGGCTGCAGAGGCTGATGCACCCAGAGGGAGGGAGGGAGGGAGGGAAAGAGGGAGAGGGTTTAGTTAAATCAACACCTGTCGCAGTGGAGTCATGTCTCGCTCCACTCCGCCCCTGAAGGAATGTTTTCAACAAAAGCTAGTCGGAAAGAGGAGAGAATACAATCCATTCCCCACAAATCAGTAGCTTGACAATAGCCCCATAAGCACACTCTATAGCTGTAATAAACTGGGATTCTGGCTGACATGTTGGTCCCATTGGAAACAATGAGGGAGAATATGGATGTTTGATGTTTGACCTCCTTGGGTTTCGGAAAACCAAAATGGCGATAGACAGATGGTTCATCCAAACACCTGCCAGGGATTTTTGAAAACTCCAAACTGTCTCCAATGAAGACTTCCCAGATGATTCTGTGACAAAAAACATCTGGCGCGTCAGGTTGGGAACCACTGACCTCGTAAATAATGCTACGTTTGGTCACAAATGGGGCTATTGTTAAGCTAATCCAAAGTTACAATTGTTTCTTGTGTTGTGCATTTTGTGTAGATTTTGTGTAGCAGGCTAGCCTTGTGAGACCATTCCGATCTCGCAAGTTCCCATTCTATTTCTTCATGAAGATGAAGCCTTCTATGAGGAAATAGTGGCAGCTTACAACTTACCGGATGGTTGTGTGTCACAAACCATCAGGCACTTCAGGTTAACATTGAGGACAAGGTCCTTCCAGACCCGATGGTCCTGTGTCCTATGGCCTACTGAGTGTGTGGTGTGGTGTGTCTCGTGTCTCTCCAGACCTGAAGCTGGATAAGGAGGCGGACGGCCAGCTGGTTGAAGGGGAGGACCTGGCGGGTCAGCTGGAGGTGGGCAGCGTCTTCACCTTCCGGGTCACCGTGCTGCAGGCCAGCGCCATCCTGCCTGAATACGCAGACATCTTTTGTCAGTTCAAGTGAGTTGACCCTCCTCCCCCTGCTGCCTCTGCTTAGGAAATGTTGTTAACAGTACTAGAGTGCATGCATTTTAATATATGTGTTGTGTATTATGTTTTTTATGTAATATATAATCTAATGTAATCTAATGTATCGAATATTTTATGTATTTTCTACATATAAGATATGATAACACACAACACATATATTAAAATGTTAATATAGTTTATATATTAAATATATATGTAATATCTTAAATATTTATATTTTAATATGTAATATATAGAAAAACTGGAAATGGTAACAGTAAAATAGCTAGAAGCATACGATGTAACTTTAATTATAAAAGCATACCCTTTCATATCCATGTAATTAAAGAGCAGGTAAGACACACTGCTTGCAGGTTAGGCTGTAGACATGCGGCACACTGACAGAATCCCTCCCGGCTGTCTAATAAGTAAAAGGAAAAAAATAAAGCAGGAAGAGTAGAGGAGTGTGAAATTGGGATTTTGGAATTAGAAATGTACACAGAAATGGGTAGCATGCTCATAGATGTGCTCCTTTGAACCGTGTCAAATGTAGCTTCATGCACCGCCACGACGAGGCTTTCTCCACCGAGCCACTGAAGAACACGGGGAAGGGAGCGCCGCTGGGCTTCTACCACGTCCAGAACGTATGTGCACATCTATATCCTGTATATCGATATATATATATATATATCCCCCCCCCCCACACACACACACACACACACACACACACACACACACACACACGCATGAACTACCACAACTCTACACAGCTGCTTTTTTAATCGTGAGAGGAAGAAAAAACTGATTTGTTATTGTCTCTTTGGAACAGATTTCGGTGGAGGTGACAAAGTCCTTCATCGAGTACATCAAGACCAAGCCCATCGTGTTCGAGGTGTTCGGCCACTACCAGCAGCACCCACTGCACATGCACGGCCAGGAGATGGTCAGGTACTGATCTCACCAGACCCACTGCAGACCCTAGTGGAACATGGAGTTGGGATTCTCTTACTCCTTGTACCCTACTCGCATAACTGCGTCACAAAACGTACTTTTTCGGGGTAGTTTTAAAAGCTCTATAGACCCTTTTCACAGATCGTCAGTAGCAGGGTACCGTAACTTCCTGTTCCTGTAGTAGCAGGGAGAACTAACTTCCTGTTCCTGTACATTTTAACGTTAGGCCGGTTTTAGTTGTGTCTGTGGCAGCACCAGCAGGGTCAATGTATATTTACTGGTTTACTAGTTGTGTCTATACTGGTGCACTGCCAGACCTAAAGCCAACGGACCCATCATGACTTACTGTATGTCTCTGTTTCAGCCCTTCTGCACCATCCAGGAAGTACTACCCCATCCCCATGCCTCTGTCTAAGCCAGGTGAGGATCAGGAGATGGACCATCACACATTTATCTTGTTTCTTTACAACACAAATTTTCACTCGTTTTCATTTTATTCGCATGCTTCATCTTTTCCCGCCATGTTTTTGTTTCTCTCTCTCTCACTTGTTGCTTCCATGGGATTCGCTTCCGTCGTCACTTTCTCCTGTCATATATTTCCATATTATTTCAAAACCCCGGCCCCAACCGACCCTTCCACACCTTCCGACCCCCTCGCCCCTCACACACGGTACACGGCGCCCCCCCCCTACCCCAGACCACGCCCGTAAGATCGAGCTAATCCGCTACCTGGTGAGCGGCTACGTGAACGACCAGGTGCTGGACACGCTGTCGGAGCACGCCAATGCGCTGGCCTCCACCGCCGTGGCTAGCATGGAGGACGAGGCCGACCAGCTCTCGCACTTCCCCTTCCTCCCCGTGCCGTGTGGCCCCGCGCTGCCCCTGCCCCACCGCCACGGTCTGTACTGAGGATGAGGGGCCCAGTAGTTACAGTAGTTACAGTAGCTCGTTAGCTAGTTCCCCCGGCACCACTGTTAGTCCTGGCGCAGGGGGAGCTAGCGTTGTAGTTAATTGGCTGTTGGAGTTAATTAGCTCGTTAGCTAGCTAGCCTAGCTCTAGTGCTTCTCTCCCCCTTTCATTTGAGGATTTGTGGCTTCAGGCAGTAGTAGAGCGAAGAGGAAAAGCAGAGAGACACATGGAGCGAGAGGAAGAGAGCGACGATAGTTACGTGGCCTTTCCTTTTTAAAGAACACTAACATGAAACTTTAGGAACCGTGGCCCGTCTGGTACAACACATGGCGTCGCCACTGCTGTTTCTGTCTTCTGATGAAGGCCAAAACATGCCGGTTGGCACAGAGTTAGAAAAGTAACAGGTGCCATCATCTGGCGTTGCTTCGATCATGTTAACGATGCGGTGCCAATGAGAAACACTATACGTTGGCACTCCCCTTGCAATTCACAATTCAAGTGTGGTTATCTCTCTTGTAGATTTGCGAACATGAAATATTATCTTAACACCTGAACCTGTCACATGGTGCGGCTCGGTGAGAGGAATCCCTTTATGCCGTGTGTGAGGTGACACCACCAGCCCGTGAAGCTAATGCAGAGGATTAAGCCTCTAAGTCCAATTAGGTGGCTCTGAGCGCGCACATCACGGTTGTGCCTGTCAGCCGTACCTGGCTCTGCTGCTGCAGGAGGAGCGTGGGAAGCCACAGTGCCCATAATATGCCGCGTGGTGGGGGGATCATCATGCTGCTGTCGTACCAGGCGGCAGCAGCATCACACCGTGGCTTCATCTGTTATTCAGCTCCGCAGAGCACATGCTCAGTGGGTCGTGTTTTGGGTGTAATGCGTGCTAGTCCCTTTCCCATGGGATCCAATCTATGGCTCTCCCTGGCTTATTTCAGTGATAGAGTGAATAGAAAATAGATGAATAGAGAATAGACTAGAATGAATAGATATAATAGTGGTTTTATGTGTGCTTTTATTTTTTGTTTTTACAAATGTTAATTCCTCAGGATTAACATTTCTCTCCATGACATCATCATCATCATCATTTCTGTACTTTTTTAATGACATAATTGTTTTATGTATCAATTGATATGTATTTAAATGAGCCTGATTGTGTTTGCGTCAGTCCCGGCGACCAAACTCAACACCATCACCAAGTCCAACCTGGGCCAGTGTGTGAGTCGCTACGACCTGTTAGTCTGGTTCGAGATCAGCGAGTTGGAGCCCACTGGAGAGTAAGTCACACACACACACACACACACACACACACACACTGTGATACATGATACACACCGTTTATTACCATATTACTCCAGCAACAATTTAATAAAAATGTATAATTACAAAACTAACTAAACTTCCTTCTAATGCCTGAGTTCAGGTGGGCCTTTGTGGTTATGTTAATAGCCTTGCTAATGGCTTATTGCAAGAAACAAACTTCTAGTTTTAATTCAGAGCTGAGAGTCTGTATCACACACACACACACACACACACACACACACCACACACACACAGAGCCAGAGATTAATTAGTTGTAGCTCTCGGGCTTAATCCATTTTTCAGGACCAAAGTATCTGTCTAATTCCGTCTTTGCTTCTCTATCAGGTACATCCCAGCTGTGGTGGACCACAGCGGAGGCCTGCCCTGCCACGGCACCTACCTGCTGCACCAGGTACCTCAGAATGCCCCCCGTCCCCCCCACCCTTATGATCAACCACAATGTCCCCAAATGACCGCCTTGCTTCAGCCAGAGCATCGCTTATTCCTTCCTTGAAGATACGCTCGCTTCAAGAGCCGTGCACGCCATCTCGGTTCTAGTCTCTCGTCGCGATCCAATGCGCACAATGTGTTGTTTGTCTGACGACGTCATTGTTTACCTGACGACGTTGGTTGTTTACTTCATCCGCAGGGGATCCAGCGGAGGATCACCGTGACTCTGATACACGAGAAGGGCAGTGAGCTTCACTGGAAGGACGTCCGCGAGCTGGTCGTGGGTGAGCGCGTCGCGCCTTCCTACACATCGCTTTCATTTGCTCTGTTATCCGTTTGCCAGGCCTGAAAACCTAAAGAGTAAAGCACTAACTTGCGTGTTTGTACGTCTTGGCATTATTAATAGTACTAGTTTAGCATATTGTATGTTCTTAGATGTTGGTAATGCACTCAGAATGGCACTTCCACTCTTATCCCAGCTATTATGCAGGCAACCTAGCAATTATGAACCTCGTTGTATTAGCCTTGGAACTATGAATGTGATATAAAGCAGACACGACACGGGTTACATCGATCGCTGTGTCTCATTGGCTGACACTGGTCCACCTCAATTTTTCAATTGGTACACATAATCACATCAATGACCCGAGTGTGTTGCCGTTGGCGACAGGTCGCATCCGTAGCAAGACGGAGGTGGACGACAGCGATGCGGACGCCGTGCTGTCCCTCAACATCATCTCGGCCAAGAGCATCAAGTCATCGCACAACTCCAACCGGTAGGGAGACACGGCCTCATGCTGTCAGCTTGAGTTTAATTATTCAGATGTTATCCACTTACGATACTGTCTATACACAAGTTAGGTTAACACTGCATGTAGGCTACACAAAAACATATACAAGTTAGGTTAAAACTGCTTGTAAGCGGAGGGTAGGCAGCACATGTACCCACTGTTTACACGCAGTGTATGACTGACACATGTTGAACATGTGTTAGTAGTGTATGGAAATAGCCATGGTTTATTTAACTAGGAGGTTTGTCTAACTTCCATTTAATTGCATATACTCAATTTGATTATTGATTAATTCTGACATAGGATTGACAACCATTAGATGTACTTACAAAAGAAAAAATGCATTGATCAAATGATCAATCACCTGAAAATACATATTCTTTGAAATAACTAGCCCCTTGATTTGTTTCTTTGGAAGTGTTTATGAAGAAAATATGCAAAAGAATGTTGCAGGTCAATGAATGTGATGGATATGTGTATCTGTATGTGTACATGTGAGTGTGTACTTGTAGAATGGATGGGGCTGCAGTGTTGCTGAACACACACTCATGGCATGGGCATCTCCACGTTCACTGACCTTAACGTCCTCTCTCTTTCAGTTGCACCATTGTTGACTGTTTCTGCTTCTCTCTCTCTCTGTCTGTCTCTCTGTCTCTCTCTCTGTCTCTCCTGTGCATTGTGGTCTGCTCATCGGCTGCGTGTGGACTGTTGGTTGTGCTCAGGCTGTCTATTGATAAGGATATCGCTAGGTACCAACAGACAGAACCAGAGCTCTCGTTGACTCATGACCTCCATGTGTCACACATAGTTTCCTAGACGGCTGCTACTGAGATGATTATTCGATTGCTCTCATTTGTGGATCGTCACAAAATGAATCGATTCTATTTGTTGATAATCGATTAATATGCTTTAGTCATCAAGTCAACAAGCAAAAATAGCAAACATTTGCTATTTAGAGCTTGCAAAATGCAAATATGTTTGATGCTCATTTGCCATTGCTCATCACGATAATCGATTGATCAAATAAATAATCGATACATGAATCGACAATCACATCATCATCAGTTGCACCCTAGACTAGTGCCCTATTATTTATATCCCATCAAATTGTTGGCATGAATTCTTTCATTTATGATCGCCTTTAGACTCCAATATTATAATGTAAGTCATGTTGAAGGTGACAATGTTCAGAGCCCAAACCGAGTCTTAATGGCGATCTTAAATCAAGAGTCCTCTGTCTTCCTTTGTCTGGGTGTGTTTGTGTTATTTTTGGTGTAACAAAACCATTTTCAAACCCACACCATTATTCGCCCACCGTCTACCCACTGATGTGATTAAAGCAACCCATTCCCAGAGAATCACTTGTTTACGCCAATCGCTCTCACTGTAGATAACAGCGCCTCCTGCTGCCAAGAACAAGAACTGAAATCTGTTATCTTAATCTTTTTAATCTAAAATCATATATTTTAGATTCAAAGCTGAGATTTGAATGATTATATGGTATTTAATAAATACAAAAACTGAGCAGATCATATTTATGTTAATTGATTGAAGATAGTGTACATGTTCACAGAATCACCTTCATACAGCATTCATGGCCAAGCTGTCGGTGGTAGCTGCTGTTTGAACCTCAACACTAAACACAGCAGGAGGCTCTCTGCAGAGTCTCACAATAACCAGTGTGACACCCGCTAATGGTGTCTGCGCTCTCACCTATCTGTGCTTCCTCACAGCTTGCAATCACCTTGTGTGTGTGTGTGTGTGTGTGTGTGTGTGTGTGTGTGTGTGTGTGTGTGTGTGTGTGTGTGTGTGTGTGTGTGTGTGTGGTGTGTGTGTGTGTGTGTGTGTGTGTGTGTGTGTGTGTGTGTGTGTGTGTGTGTGTGTGTGTGTGTTCAGTGTGTGTGTGTGTTCAGTGTGTGTGTCAGTGGGAGATGAAGCTTCCCCTCAGTGAACTTCCTTCCTTTAGCTCCTCAAGACTTTAGTTTTCTCTTCATTCATCATCCATGTTGTAATAGTTCACTCAGTCTGCTAGTTGCCCCTTAGTCTTTTTGTTGATGATTCCACACGCCCTTGTGATGGTCCCTCGGTGCACACTGGTGAATGTAGTTCTGCTCCCATGTTTGTAGTTCTGCTCCTGAGCTAATTGTTCTTGGTCACCGCAGGACCTTCTACCGCTTCGAGGCCGTGTGGGACAGCTCCCTACACAACTCTCTGCTCCTGAATCGAGTCACTCCCTACGGAGAGAAGATCTACATGACCCTGTCTGCCTACCTGGAGGTTGGTCCCCCCGTCCACCCCCCACATCTTAAGAGTAGTGGTGCATTCCAGGTTTATAAAGGAAGGGAATACAGCTCCTAACTGGTGTGTTGGGTTTAGCCATTTCATGATTATAATTAGCACAAAATGGGTGAAGGCTAATGTGTTAGCTGGCTGTTTTCTTTCACCACTGAGTGTCTGTTGATTTCTGTGGTTCTGATGTGAGGTTTTTGACGTGACGTGTTTCCATATTTCCTCTTGCCCCCCCTGGTGGACAGCTGGACCACTGCATCCAGCCTGCTATTGTAACCAAAGACATCTGCATGGTGTTCTACTCCCGGGACGCCAAGATCTCCCCTCCCCGCTCCCTCAGGAACCTCTTCGGGAGCGGCTACTCCAAGACCCCGGACTGGTGAGGGCCCCTGGCATGTTGTAACAACACCACCACCAACACAACAACAACATGACTCAAACTCTCACTACATATTTGTATTTTTTATGAATTCATACTTGATATAGACATGAACCATGAAACGTACACCAAGATCTGCATACCCCCTTCCAAATCAGAATTTCAATGATGATTTCAGTGATATCGGTCCCTTGTCACCGATTCTGTTCGTGATCTTCATGGACAGAATCTCAAGTTGCAGCCGAGGCGAGGAGAGTGTCTGGTTTGGGGACCTCAGAATTGCATCTCTGCTCTTTGCAGACGATGTGGTTCTGTTGGCTACATCAGACCGTGACCTCCAGCATGCACTGGGGCGGTTTGCAGCCGAGTGTGAAGCGGTCGGGATGAGAGTCAGCACCTCCAAGTCTGAGGCCATGGTTCTCTGCCGGAAAACGGTGGAGTGTTCCCTCCGGGTTGGGAATGAGTTGCTACCTCAAGCGAAGGAGTTCAAGTATCTCGGGGTCTTGTTCACGAGTGAGGGCAAAATGGAGCGGGAGATGGACAGACGGATCGGTGCAGCGTCTGCAGTGATGCGGGCGCTGTACCGGTCCGTTGTGGTGAAGCTCTCGATTTACAGGTCCATCTACGTTCCAACCCTCACCTATGGTCACAAGCTTTGGGTAGTGACCGAAAGAATGAGATCGCGGATACAAGCGGCCGAAATGAGTTTCCTCCGCAGGGTGGCTGGGCTCAGCCTTAGAGATAGGGTGAGGAGCTCAGACATCCGGAGGGAGCTCGGAGTAGAGCCGCTGCTCCTCCGCATCGAAAGGAGTCAGCTGAGGTGGTTCGGGCATCTGATTAGGATGCCCCCCGGGTGCCTCCCTTTGGAGGTTTTCTGGGCACGTCCAACTGGGAGGGGCAGACCCAGAACCCGCTGGAGGGATTATATATCTCGTCTGGCCTGGGAACGCCTCAGAACCCCCCAGGACTAACTAGAGAGTGTGGCTGGGGAGAAGGAAGCCTGGGGGGCCCTGCTTAGTCGGCTGCCACCGCGACCCGGCCCCGGATAAGCGGACGATAATGGATGGATGGATGGATGGATGGATGGATGGATGGATGGATTTCAGTGATAAAACTTTTTTTACAACAAAGCCTCTTTGTTCTGTTACCACAGCAACCGCGTGACAGGCATCTATGAGCTGAGCTTGTGCAAGATGTCCGACACAGGAAGCCCAGGTGAGCACTCTGCATGATCTCACTGAGCCTTTGGGGAAGTATTGAAGCATTAGATTACATTCCATTGCATGAGTACAGTACAGCTCTGTGTGTGTGCATTACGTGTTGTTATTTTTACATCTGACTAGTGCAGTGCCACCGGTATTGCTGTTGCTTGCAGCTTTCTCGAGAACCACTCATCCGAACAACTTCACACTTGAGACAGCACTTCCCGGGGTCCTCGGCAACACACCCGCCAAGTGTGAACTCGATCGGATGAACGGTTCTCAAGAAAACAGACATACATACATATATACGTATATACATACAGTACATACACACACTCCTTCCATTATAGTTAGATATATCAGTTTATTATATGTCTATGTCAATGTACAGGGTTTTTGTATATCTAATATAATAATATAAATGGATGGATTTTAATAGAATAATATCTAAACTATCATTCTATACTATAGAACTGTCATTCTGTAGTAACAGATATATATTATAATTCTAAGCATATTACATTTTTAGAATCATCCTAACAAATCAATAAATGTACGTATTCTTTAAATGTAATATAATATTTAATAATATACATTAGGGATCCAATATTCCAATTATTGGAGTTGTTATTTTGTATGATCTGATTGTCGATTTAAATGAAAAAACATTTAAATGCATTCCTTGCAGGCGGCTCTGATGCAGTCGCCTCTCTCTGGCTCAATGTCCCACTGGCAGCATTATTGGATTGGCTATACATCACTACATACATACATCACTACATACATACATCACTACATACATACATCACAGGTAAAAAATAGCCAATCTGTACTCCGTATTTGTGGGAGAAACGTGGGAAAGAGGAACACACGCAGCGTGAGATGCATTGCTGAGACGAGAGGCTGCATGGTTTCACTTATTTTTACTTTATTTATTCATTTTTACAGGAAGAAAACCTTTAGGGAGCTATTTAGTTAATTATTTTTATCTATTTAAAATTTCAGTTCAGTTTATAAGAAATGTGCTAGGAGCTCCCTGCACTTTATTTTTCAAAATATAATGTTGAAATGCTCTGCTTTCCAGCATTTAATTAAACATTAAAGGCATTTAAAGGATGTTTTGTGTTGGAGTTTGTGTTACTGTGAATAATTTTGACACAAATTTTTTTTACTGCAAATGCATATCGGCTATCGGTCCCCTTGATTACTAATAATCAGTATCGGTATCGGCCCAGAAATATAATATATAATATACATCTAAATAACCGTTTAGACGTAACTGTAAAAGAAGCAGGTCACATGGCAGCATGATGGAGCCTCCATGGTTCAGTTAGCTGTCAGAAGTGCGGACGTAGCTTATGAAGCTTCTACCCACACTCACCCCCCCCCCCCACAGGCATGCAGCGCAGACGGAGGAAGGTGCTGGACACGTCGGTGGCGTACGTGCGCGGCGAGGAGAACCTAGCGGGCTGGCGGCCCCGCGGAGACAGCCTGATCCTGGAGCACCAGTGGGAGCTGGAGAAGATGGAGCAGCTGCATGAGGTGGGTGCCCTCCCGTAGCGGGTCAAAGGTCACTCGCGTGAACGCTCAACCAAACTCTCTGATATACTGGAGCCGTACAAATACAGTGTTCATCAGCCTATTTAATCTGGAGTAGAGAGAGTGAACCCTCTGTCTTGCCCCCACCCACTCCCAGGTGGAGAAGACTCGCCACCTGCTGCTCCTGAGGGACAAACTCGGCGAAGCACCCCCCACCACCACCACCGCCGGCACCACCACCAAGTCCCTGAGCGAGTCCCTATCGCCCAGCATGAGCTCGGGCACGCTGTCCACCTCCACCTCCATCTCCTCGCAGATCTCCTGCACCACCTTCGAGAGCGCCATCACGCCCAGCGAGAGCAGCGGCTACGACTCGGCCGACATTGAGAGCCTGGTGGACCGCGAGAAGGAGCTGGCCACCAAGGTGAGACCGCTGGTGGCGCCGTGGCAACCCCAGGCCCGGGGTGCTGTCGTCGGGCACGGTTTTGACACGCTCACAGTGAGGTTGATTTAGAATTAAAGGGGATCTATTGCACCACCAGGTGTGAGCATTTAGTCACAAAAATTGTGACTAAATGTGACTAAAATTGTCATGTGACTAAGGTTGTCATTGTGACATAGTGACATCACACGTGGAAGTGACCACCCAGATGATGTACGATGGATAGATAAGCCTACCAGTTTGTCCAGTCCTTTGGGTAGGCTGGTAAGCTGATCATACATCTGGGTGGACACTCCCACTTGTGATGTCGCTGTCACAATGACAATTTTTAAACCGCATTTAATGGCTAATCATGCTCACACCTGGTGGCAAAATAGCGGCCCTTAAATGCATTAAAGTCCCTGGTCATTTATATCGCACAGACAAAAGTGATGACAAATGTTTTCCAATAACTATGTTATTAAGTCGGGATATCTACAATTAAGACTGACCTCACACCTCATTAATAAATGGTGCTAATCATAAGCCTGACCAATCACTCACATTAGCCTACTTGTCCCATTTACAGAATAGATGGCTTCACAGGCGTCATCGTAGGATAAGCACATATCTCATAACTTATTATTGCTCCCAGGGCACGGCTGGTAGGCTAGACTAGTCCAGATAGGTCTACTACCCGTGCCCTAGCTGGTACATAAAGGAGCCAACCCATAGTGTTAAAATAAAATTAACAAAATGTAAAATGGCATCATCATCATGTCACTTTGATGGATGTCTAATAACATCAAATTTATTTACACACAATTAACACTGTAAAATAAACACACAATTAGAAAACACATATATTCACTATACAACAGCAATAACAACAACAACAAGATTTCACAACATTTGGACACCACAACAACAGCACAATTTTACAACATTGAGACATCAAGTGTTGTTTCTGAATTTATAAACCAAAAACCCATTTGGTTTTGGATTGATGAAGTGTTAAGTGACTGCGTGGTCCGCCTCAGACGCACTGTAACGCTCCGGCCGTGTTCCCGTCAACTCATGTCCACAGTGTCCCGGTGAAGGTGACTTTTGGTGGGAAACGGTGTTCTAGTAGGATGTTCTGTGCTCACAAATGACATTCTGTGCGAGATTTTTGTCTCGCCCGGCGGCGCGTTGACAACTTCCCCAAGCTGGTTGTTATCTGTTACGAGCTCCACGGCTGTGAAACGTTGAACCAACCTTTTCCCGTGTCGTTTTATTATTTTTTTCTATTTCATTTGACCTTGTTCGACCAGACTTGCCGGTCGACGTGTTAAAAATAAAGAATGCCTCTTTGCGATTGGGCAATTCCTGTTCTGCTGGTTTCCTGGTGCCGACGGCAGCAGACGCTAAACGTATAGTTTTCTGTTTCTCCTTTGCAGTGCTTGCGTCTCCTCACCCACAGCTTTAACAGCGAGTACAACCAGTTGTGCAACAGCATCAGCGACTGCAAGGTCAGAAAACTGCTAACCACTAATAAACATACAAACAAATAACCAGAATAATACACATGGCTGTGAATGGGTGTTTTTAACTCACATCCGTTCTCTTCTGGGTGATTTTCGGGGGGTTAGCTGTCGGACATCTCCCCCATGGGTCGTGACCCCTCGGTGACCAGCTTGAGCAGCGCCACCCTCACCCCCTCCTCCACCTGTCCCTCGCTCTCCGACTCCCGCTGCGGCTCCATGGGCCAGAAGTAAGAGCGACCCCCTCCTCCTCCTCACTGCTTGGTGTATATTTAGTGTTAGCGTTATTGTTCGTTTCAATGGTAACTTTATTACAAACATTTTATTATTTATTATTTAAGCATTTTTATTGAAATAAGAACGAATGCTTAATGAATGAATTCTAAACCTAAACCATTAAACGACTGAAGTCTTACCGTGTGTGTGTGTGCGTGTGTTCTGCCCACCAGGACCCCAGAGAACAACTCCCGGGCCTGCAGCCCCTCCTGCTCCGACTATGAGAACTTCCCCATGGTGCCCAGCCTGGAGGCCTCCTACCTGGCCCGCGCCGGCAAGAACGAGTTCCTCAACCTGGTGCCCGACATCGAGGAGATGAGGCCGGGGTGAGGCAGCCATTTTGTCTTCTTCTGGTCGCTGTACTTGAGAGCATTTCTCCTCCTTATTCTGTTTTTAATGATGACCCTTGGGCCCTTAAATCAACATAATTAAAAATACGGTATATACATTAGATAATGAATTACATTTTTTACAAAAGTAATGGCTCTGTAGTGTTTGACTCCCAGTTGGAAGGTACAGGGTTCAATCCCCAACCTCCGCAATCTCCTGCAGCTCTAAGCATCCCAGATACTGACTGTAGAAAAACACGCAAACTGGCTAAATAAATAGTAATAACCTCTCTCTCTGTCTCTGTGTGTCTGTGTGTGTGTGTGTGTGTGTGTGTGTGTGTGTGTGTGTGTGTGTGTGTGTGTGTGTGTGTGTGTGTGTGTGTGTGTGTGTGTGTGTGTGTGTGTGTGTGTGTTTTCTCCTCCATCAGGTCGGTGGTGTCGAAGAAGGGCACCCTGAGCTTCATGGAGCCGCGCTCCAACTCGTGGGTGAAGCACTTTGTGGTGGTGCGCCGGCCCTACGTCTTCATCTACAACAACGACAAGGACCCCGTGGAGCGGGGCGTGCTCAACCTGTCCACCGCCCAGGTGGAGTACAGCGAGGACCAGCAGGCCATGCTGAAGGTAGGGGGAAGGCTCTCTCTCTCATCATCTGTCTGTGTCCCCCGCTCTCTCTCTCTCTCTCTCTCTCCCTCTCTCTCTCTGCTAAATTACAACATATTTTTAAATAGCACACTGAAGTGGGCAAAATTGCATAAATGTATTGTTATAGCCACCATGGCTTATGTTTACCCTGTGAAGTACCTCACACAGTGTCAGTGTGTAGTACCTCACACAGTAACACTGTGGTGTGTGTTTTGTTCACCAGACCCCCAACACGTTTGCTGTCTGCACCAAGCACAGAGGCATCCTCCTGCAGGCCAGCAACGACAAGGACATGAATGACTGGCTGTACGCCTTCAACCCCCTGCTAGCGGGGACGATAAGGTATGCGCACTAGGCTTCCTAAACCCACTGCTCCCAAGAACGATAAGGTACGCAGTTGGCTTCATAAACCCATAGCTACCATCAACGTTAAATACGTGCACTAGGCTTCCTAAACCGACTGTTGGCATGAACAATAAGGTATGTGCGGTAGGCATTAGCAACCCACCGCTAGCAAGAACAATATGGTAATCTCATTAAGTCTTCAATGTGTCTGCTGCTGCCTGAATATAACCCACCAACGCTGTGCTCCTGTAGGTCAAAGCTGGCGAGGAGGCGCAGTACGCCGGTGAAGAACTGAGGAGCAGGTGTTGGCGCGGAGGAGGAGGAGGAGGAGGAGGAGGCGCGAGGAGGAGGCACGGGCTCTCGTTCTCCTCGGCCGGCCTCCCGAACGTACCAAGTGTTAACACTTATTAACCATTGTGATTCTTGACGGTTTTTTCTCTCGTATGTAGACCCGTGGCTTAAGTCTCCTGTTATCAAACGAGTTTCCAGTTCCTGGGGTGACCCCATTCCCCCCCCTCCCCTCCCCTCTACCCCCCCCCCCCCAGCCTATTTTGTGTTTTCGACGACAAAGTTGTGGTCTATTTTCGGGCTTCTCTGTCGTCTCTCCCCAAAGCCGCTCCCTCTCCTTTGACTACTAGTAGCATGTTGTGATAGTCCACTTGTGTGTGCACGATTTCTCCAGCAACCGAACCCCCCCCCCCCCACACCCCCCTTTATCTCTCAGTTGAATAACCGTCTGTAAAGACCGTCTCTATCAGTGTTATCTGTCTATCAAAAAGAGTTTTATTTTTTTGATTCTTATTTCGTGCTCGCCTCGTCAAACTGCAGCTGTCCTCAGGAGAAGACCAGATCTTTGCTTATTCGCAACAACAACGACGACAACAACAAAAAAACCTTAATGTAACATAGAATTATAACCGAATTATGAAGGGGAAAAAAACAATACTTCTAACTCTAAGTGAAAATGTGGTTTTTACGCTCTCCTACGTGAAGCAAAGCTGGCTCAAGAACTATTGCTGCTAGTGATTAATTTAGGGTTTTCATGCCGACTATAAGACGCGCATTAAGACGCCGCCATTTTCTTAAGTAGAAGCTAGCTCTGCTCTCTCCCAGCGGCCCTTCCCCGCCTCTAGATAAGCGATAAGTAAACCTGAAGAAGAAAAATCAGTTAAGGATGCTTTTAACGCGGGCCAGACCACGCGGCCCTGTCGTCCTTTTTTAACTGACCCCCTGTAGTCCTGTATATACACCAGTTCCACCACCACAGTAGTGCCGTGAGCCCGTGACCTATTGATTTATTTTCAAAGCGATCATACATAAGCGTCTGCGTGTGAGTGTTTTGGGTTTTTTCGTTTGTTTAAATTAAAAAATACACGCTAAGCGAGGGCAAGGGCAACGGAGATCATCAACATCGCCGCTGTAAAATAAGCAAAGCACCAAAAGATAGGACATTCGGTCATTCTAACACAACGGCAGATTGTTCCACGATGGCTTCTGCTGCACAGCGAGGAAACAAAACGGACGAGAAGAGAAGAGCCGCAAAATATCAAGTCACTAAAAAGGGTTGTTTGTGGAAGCGGGCCAGGAGTTAAACAGTACAATGTGTATATCTCTCCTCCAACACATTCCTAGCAGAATCGGGATCAGTTAGCTGTTAGCACACTTTTCATACAGCGACACTTTAATGTGCACAGCTCAGAGGACCTGAACTTTCGCATTCCCCTTATTTTTTTATTTGTGTTGTTATTTTATGATCAATAATGTTACAGACAAAACAAGTGGAAAGATGAGATAGCAAAGAACCACGGGAATGGTGTGGGGGCGTGGCCCCTGGTAGTGACAAGATGAAGGTACAGCCCCATCGCCATGACAACGTGAACACCGTAGGGTTAAGGCCTGTATCCTGGGCTCATATGGTTTCATGGTTATATTTATATTTACTGTCCAGGTGAAAAACTAGTTGCTTGCTAAAGCGTGGATTTGTAATCGAAGGTTTACATTTGCTGTTTTATTTTTCGTTCTTTTCTTTTTTTTGCATTGTTGAAGTTTGATATTTTAACATGCCTAACTCTTATCTGGTTGGTATTGTTTCTCGAATGGATTGTTTTGCTTTCATTGCTAACAAGGGTTCATTTGATGGGGAACATGTGAGGGCATTTGTTTCTGAAGGCATATCACAGTTTTGATCTTGATTTGCACATTAACACATACGGTGATCAATGTGTACGATCGACTGATCGAACATATACTGTTCAGGATCGATACGGCGCACTACAACAAACTTTATGAAGGCACAACATTACAGAACACGCACACTGACAAAGCTAGCGTTCTTGGCGTCTGTATTTAAGAAGAAACGTATCACGTAACATCCAAGATCCATTGCACACACTAGCTGTCATCTATACTAACTTATTCAAATGCCCCGTTTCTTCCTATGAATGGTAACAGTGTTGACATGAACACACCTCTGGCCAGCCAACCAGCTGGCCAGATGTACCCTTCTCCTTTATGTAAAGGGAAGAGTACAGTTTAAAAGATGAGCAGAGACAGAGATCCTGTTCCAGGGCATTCTTTACTCGCGAGCATAGTTGTACAACAACAGCAGATTGTGTCCCTCAGACATCGGGTGGAGTGTAGACTGGAAGGGGAGGGGCTGCACTCGGGTCAACCAGCCTGTCAGTCAGCCAACCTCCATACCTGGCTGGTGTGGGCTCTGAGGGAAACCTCTGAAGGAAATATTGATTAACAGTTCACTATAATTATTATTATTATCAACAGATTGTAGGCCAACTTCTATGCACTGATCAAAGTATACCTCTCATGATAACCACAGCGCATCAGTCAACGTTATAAAGGAAAGGGTGGATGTTTTAACATGTAGGAATATCGGTCGGAGCAAACGTTTTCCTGTTGGCTACTAACCCGTTGAGGTGATGTTTATTTTTTTGGGATTGTGGTATTTATTTTTTTTGCAATGTACATATTAGTTTGCAGCTCTTTGCACATATTAATAAATTAAGATATAAGGTATGACTAACGGGTCCAGGTGAACGTGAAAGTCGTGTGTGATCTAGTTGTACTGCTGGGAGCCAGACGGTTGAGTTAGTGGGGAGCCTCAGTTTGTCTGACCGTGGGGAGAGTGGAATGTACCATCTCAACATCGCTGTGACTTTTCTTTTTTTTACTGCTGAGAAAAAAACAAGCACTAAAATGTAACCTAACAATGTTAGTTACTACAGTTAGTGCTTCCTTTCTTTAATGTAGTAAATGATTGATTTTCATTTGGTTTAGATTCGATTTCTTTTTGTTACCCATTACACCGTTAGTTAATCTTGCTGCTTTTATCATAACACATCAAGTACGGAATGCTATTTGGCTCATTTTGATTGCTTTATTTTCTAATATCAGGGAGTATAATCCATCGTAGCTAGTGCCAATTCATTCAGAATGATTCTACACTATTCTACACATCCTCCCGTCTTCGCCTCAACCACTTCCCCACGATGCCTTCTAGAACAACACATAGCCATGATAGTTAGCATCCTCCCCGTCTCCGCAACAAATATCTCTTCATCACCTCCCCTCTGGGTTGGACCACACACCAAGACATTAACACTGTATATTTTTGTCAAGATTATTTCATTTTCATACTTATGTTGTAAATATATGTGTGTTGTATGGGGCTTGAATTAAAATGTAAATATGTTTCCTGTATTTGTAATAATTATAATCCATTCGCTGTATAGCATAGATGTGTCATGCGGATAACCTGATTCTGTGTATGGTAATGTTGCACCATTGACCTGTTTAGTGAATGAGGTAACAATAAAAGTAAAACCCGTGCATTACCAGAACATGTGGTCCTCGTTTGTTCATATCAAAACGCACATTTATGTCCTCAAGGCAGTTTTTGTCTGTGTATTGGCCATCAGGTGTTAGTGGGAGGTGAAGCTGTGTATCATCTGCATAACAATGGAATGAGATATTGTATTCTGGAATTATATGACCCAGCGGGAGCATGTAAATGGAGAAAAGGTTTGGACCTAGGATAGAACCTTGGGGGACCCCACAGGAAATATTGGCTGAGGATGAGGAGAAGGTACCTACATTAACAGAAAAGGTTATATTACTCAGATATGAGGTGAGCCCGGCCAGGGTTCTGCCACCAATACTGACTTAATTTTTGGTCAATTAATATGGTTAATATGGTATGGTCCACCGTCTCAAAGGCTGCAGTGAGGTCTAGCAGGAGTAGAAGTGCACAATCTCCAGAATGAGTTGCAAGGAGCAGGTCATTTGAAACTTTAAGCAGGGCATATTATGTGCTATGGAAAGCCTTGAAACAATATTAGAATTTCTCAAGGATGTTATTGTGATTCAGATATGACATGAGCTGTGATGGAACAACCTTTTCAATAATTTTAGATAAAAATTGTAGTTTAGACATGGGTCTGAAATTGTTGAGAATGGAGGGATCTAGGTTTGGTTTTTTTAAGGAGGGGTTGGACAACTGCATGTTTAAAAGTTGAAAGGCAGATTTCAATCTTGCACAACTAGTTAATTCAATATGGGATAGGTTCAACCTGACAAATGCGGGTTCATGTGCATCTTCAAAAGCAATCAACTATCGCAGTGTTGCTCAACCGGGGTCTGCAGACCCCTAGTGGTCCGTGGTAAAGTTTCCGGGGGTATATACGTCGAAACCCCAATAGGGTATGCCGCTGGCGCACCGCAGCTTAGGGCTGGGCGATTCATCGATCTCGAATCGAGATTGCGATACATTTTTTGTCGATCTCGATCTATCAGCCTTCGCGATTTTTTCCGATCTGGATAGATCTGACAGCAGCGTCATGACGCACCAGAAATAAACACGACAACAGCCAATCTGTCTGCAGTGTTTTGGCTCGGCACGCCCATTTATACCACGGCACGAGGCGTTGTTTACCAACAGCGATGCACCGGCGTCGCTGTTGGTAAACAGCGACCGGCGAGGAACAAGAGTTACTAAGTGACCAAATTGTCGACAAAAAGCGCTTCACAAAGTCTATGATATGGAACTGGTTTGGTTACTTTAAAAACGACAAGGCGCAGAAAACGACCGTCTGCGTCTACATGTCGTCGGACGTGTCGACCAAGACGGGAAACACGAGCAACCTATTGAAGCACCTGAAACGGTAGCGCCCCAGCGACTACACATGGGGCTGCGGAGCCAAGAAAGCCTTCAAGTAGCAGCAGGGCCCAAACAAGCATCGATTGTGTCGTCATTTGCTGCCATTTCCCATATGAAAGATGTTCAAAAAGAAGCGAGGATATAAATAATGCAGTATCGTACTTCATTGCGAAAGATATGATGCCTTTCTGGCACCTATAATGGTGCACAAGCTAAAATGTGTTGCATAATGACTGGTTTATAGTGTTTACAGATTTCATTTAAGAGATGTAAATCCAGTATATTCCTTTTTTTAATTATTATTATTATTATTATTATTATTACAGTTGTTTCGTTTGATCTCTCTGCATGTTTGCAATCCACCATCTCTGGCATGTGCCTGGCCTCATATTTTCGCACACACGGTTCTGTTTGTGGAACCCTCATTTTCATTGGTGGCTCGTACTCTTCTCCGCTCTCTTCAGTTTGAAGTCCAGGTACTATTCGGTGTTCTTTGCTGGTCTGTTAAGCGCTGTGCCTTGTACTGGATCCAGGAGTCTGTGATGGCAACATCAAAGAAATGAGGAATCACACGGAAGGTCCATTTCTTGGTTCTGCTTGCCATGCGATAGAAGCTCAGCATGCGGTCACACAAGCCCGCGCCACCCATGTTGTCATTGTACTCCCTAATGACTGCTGGCCTTCTCACCTGGACCCGGACTTTGTCTTTGTTCGACCATCTGGTGCAGACATCTTCAGGGTCTTTTCCATGTGCAGTGGAAGCCATCAGCACTGGCGATCACCATTTTGTGATCGCCAGCTCAGGATTTTTCATGACTACCATCATTGAGGCTCCTCTCCCTTTTTTCAGTTGTTTGTCATCAGGCAGCTGACACAGCTTTGGGACATGGTTCCTCATTATTGTTCCAGTTGCTGGAAGGCCCTTTGCCAGCAATGCATCCATGAGGTTAACTGAAGTAGCAGTCAAAGAATAGCTGACTTCCTGTGGGAACAGTTTCAACCATCCGTAGGTCTGCTGCTGCCCCAATGCCCTTCCTTTGACCAGTGAATGTATACTTTCCTTGATACACTTCAAAGTCCAGCATCAGACCATCTGGAGAAGCAAGTACAAATACCTTTAAGCCAGTAGGGTATGGCTTGCCTGGAACAAATTGTCTGAGTGGACAGCGGCCCGTAAAAGGGATGATTTGCTCGTTGATGCAGACCTTTCCTGGTTTTGGAAAGCGAAGGCAACCTTTCTTCACTCTGTCAAGAAGTGGCCTGACTTTCAAGAGAATGTCTGTCTTCTTTGTTTCCTCTCTTACACCCAGGTCATTGACAATCTTCAGTGAGTTTCTCAACTTGAAGAATCTATCCCTTGTCATTCTGCTGCTTATTATTGGCATTTTGGTTTTGTTGGCCCAAAACATTTTAATTCGGGGAAAGCCAAGGTAGGCCATGTGGATTGACATGCCAAAGAAGACCCTAATTTCTTCAGCGGTTGTATTAATAGACACACCCCTCGTCTATAGCTCTCTGATTTTAAAAGCTGCCAAGTCTTCAAAGACTTGGTCATCAATGTACTGTGAAAAGTACTGAATTGGACTCCAGTTTTCATGCATGGTAGGGTCCTCTTGACTGTCAGGAGGCCCAGATAGCACAGGTTTGAATCTGTGCTATGAATGAGGTAATGAACACAGTATCTATCTATCTATCAACCTATCTATCTATCTCATTTGAACAATCAGAAAGGCATTGAAATTGCAATGAAATAACCAACTAAATTTTGGATCTCTGAGGTTCTACTAACTAAATAAAACATACGTGCTCGTCCTGGCCCACAGCGGACGACGGCTTTCTTGTTCGTCTGTGTCTGTCAGCTCATCTGATTAGGGGTTAAATGAAACTTCATTGTAACTTCAACTTCATTGTTTTTATTACATTAATTACTTTACAATTACAAGGCATTTATGGAAATACATTCAACATGTTTATTAGACGACAAAGAAACGTGTTTTTGTGGGAGAACATTTTAACGTAAACAATGAACTAGTTAGCGACTTAACCACTTTCATCCTGGTGTCCATTATAGTTGACATTCATAAATGTTTTTTCCTAACAAATAGTTTAACTGAACTCTGATCTCAATTTACAATTCCTGACATGTTAATAAACAAGAAAATATATAATTATCATGGGTAAAGACCACTTCCCAGGAGTTGCACTTGAGTTTCTCGTGAAGTATGAAATGTCCTGGCCAGAATGAACTTTGTTCTTGTTCTTGCCACCTCGAGAAAACGAACAAATGTCTCTGTTCTTGCGGAGTATGTATCAGCCTTTACACATGAGATATCATTGGAAAGGCCAGGATGTCCTCTTTAGAGTACCTAACCCTAACCCTTAATAGGGTAGCTCAAATGAGTAAATAGATAGACAAAATACTGATGTCCAATACAGAGGACACAAATGAATAGGCTGGGTCTCAGGAGGATATTAAGCAAACATCCACGCTAATTAAATTAGATAAACAGTAATGTAATGGGAAAAGTCCATATATGGTTTTTTCAGGCATTATTTCCTTTGATAGGTTGTCTTTACGTCACATGTCTTCAGCTGCACATCATAAGGTGACCCCTGCTTTGACCGATCACCAAGATAAGCAGCTGGGTTGGGTTTTATTGACCCCTTGTTGTCTGTTACAGGAACCCCCTTTGGGTTAATAGGGTGGTTAAAAGGCCATGGGTTGGGTTTTATTGACCACTTGTCTGTTCCAGGAACCCCCTTTGGGTGAAAAAAGTGGTTAAAGAGTGGGGCTAAAGAAAGTCTGCTCATTGCTCATTCTGCCAGAGAGGATACAACAGGACGTTCCTCCTGTTGTTGATGCCCATAAGGGTATATTCCAATTGGAAGAGGGAGTCCGTTCCATTGTCCTGGCTGCCTGTCAGGATAGGCTGGGACCTCACGGTGACGCTGAAGAAGAGGATGATGCCGCTAGAGGGTCATCCTCCGGCCTGGAGGTGCTCCTTCCTGGAGTGACGTGTTCGGTGGCAACTGGTGGGCCATCCAGCCCCGTTGTCAGGGCTAGGTCTGTCGTGACCTTATGGTGTCGGGTTGGTCGTCAACGGTGGTGCCCGTTTGCAGTGGCTGGTGTGGATCCAGGTAGCCTTTTCAGTTCCCTTGACCGCTGATGAGGTGACCAGCAGGGCTTGGAATGGTCCCAACCACCTTGGTGAGTGTCAGGCCCGCCTCCGATAGTTCTTCATCACGATCCAATCCCCTGGTGGTAGGTCGTGGAGTTGCCCTTCTTTGGATGGTAAGGCCTCTTTCACCTGTGAGCGGAGGTTGATTGTCCTGAAATGGGTGCCTTTTTCACAGGGAACATTGGGGTACTACATGGTGAATTTAGGACACAGAATTATCACACCGGCATCCAACATTGAGTTGAACACAGGTATGATACCATCTGTCGCCTCTTGGCGTAACCTGCACTGGGGTTGCCTGGGCCTGTAAGCAGATTTGGGAGTCACCACTAGGGCTCCACATCTTTTATGCGGCCCACGTCGTATTTATTCCTAGTCCACAGGTTGGACGGGACCCCAGCCAATCGTGGTCCTCCAATGTCATCTGTGGGAGCATAAACCCCTCCCTGCTGTCGCCCATTGGGTGTATTGTCACTCTGGGCCATCTGCTCTCCAATCACATGTATCCCCCCCCTGACACCCATGACGCCAGTTCGGACCATGTCATGTTGGGGGTTTTTGCCAGGGACCCATGTGGTTCTGCTCCAGCAACCCCATAAAACTTCTCAACTTCCTCACAGGAGGACACTTTCAACATGCTACATTTCTCATTCCAAAGCAAACTTCCCCATTAAACCATAATTCTTCAAATTCTGGTAACCGCCCCTCATTAGATATTCCGGCAGTACAATGCAAATCATTTGTGGACATATATTGTACCTCTGGCTGACCCTGCATGCAGTGATGTGCGTCTGTTATCAGTATGTCAGCTGTATCCTCTGATCTCTCTGTCAACAAGTCCCACGTGTAAGAACACTCTGGCGCGCGTCATCCACCCGAGTAGCCTACACTTGGATCGTCGGGCTTGCATCGGAGGTGATCGTGAGGCCTGTCGGTGCAAATAACACTCTGTCCTAAGCAACACATTAGATTTCATCCCTATTTTCCATTTTGTTTGTGTTGTGTGTGGTGTGTGTGTGTCAGTGCTCATACGACCTTTTTGGACCGGACCCGCTCCCCCATACCGTCAATGCAAATCATCCGTCCACCCCCGCCCCTCAGGTTGCTCTGTGCCTACAATCTCTGATCTTGTCCATCTGTTTCTTTCTAAGATCTTCTGCGTGACTGACGTGACTCACTACAGTGAGTCTGGCGGTACGCCTGCCGATGCAATGTCTCTTTACAAACGCCAATAAACTTTTATCCAACGCGTCCAGAGCGTCGCGATGACACTTCGTACGGAGTCTGGTCTCTTGCAGGCCTGTCGCCCTGCATGCAACCCCATCGCAAGCCTAGTCGGCTCACACAGCCGACTAGGCTGTGTGACGACTCACACTTGTCGACTCACACTTGACCCACTTCTGTGATGGATAGTTCGTGTTGCTGGACCATTTCAGCGATCGCCGTGGCAAGCGATTCTCCCCCCGCAACGGACGGGTTCGGCAGACATTTGGTCATGTCCTCCACCCACGGAAGACATATGCAGGCTGCCGTCCTGCGGGTTCTGAACTTGAATCACGGGGAACTGTCCATTCTTTCTGTCCTTGCATGTGTCCATCTGAGCCCTCGATCGACCAGCGGCTGCTGGTGCTTTGGTTGGTGGGTAAGCCAGCTGGACCGATCGCCGGGTCCGCGTTTGGTTGCGGGTGGTCATCTCCTGTGTAGGTTTTGACCTCCTCCATGTCAGGAGACAGGCTGGGTGCTGCGGCTGCTGCTGGTGGCGGCAGAGGCGGCGGACAGTGGAGCACTTGCAGGCGTGGGGCAGTCCGGTCCAAGTCCAGATCTGTAGTTCGGGCGACAGACAGATTAAAGTTCCCTACACTCTCTACACTCGCTTGCCCTTCTTGATTTTTCTTTCTTAACTCACCCTCTCTTTTCCACAAATGAAATGCATACCAACACGTTTTCGCACTTTCTTTTCCTTTTCCAACTCTAGCAACTTCTAATTCCTTAAATTTCTCCAAACATAAACTCTTTTTCCGTCAATATTGTAACCCTTCCATTTCACCATGTTTCTCCAATATTATCTCGGCGGCCCCCGGTTACTCCCGAATTACTATTTCCCATTTTAGATCCGGGTACCCTACTAATTATTATTGTATTATTATTAGTATTACTATTATTATTATTAGTATTACTATTATTATATACCCCTCCTATTATAATTATTTTTCCCTTCGAGCGCTTTTGTATTTGTTATATATTAGGTTATCTTCTATTAGTTATCAAGGCCTTGCAGTACTTCAATCCCAGTACGGCTCACTTTGTTACATTCCCATGGATCCGCTCGCTTTACCGTACTGTTACCTCAATCCTAGTAACCTACGGGATACCTAATCTTTTATTCGATTAATGTTACCAAAACAATTAATAAACCCGTCGGTCCTTTAGCGAATAATAGCGAGTCTCGGCCGCTTCACTATTTTACCAAAAAATAGTGACTCTTAATTTACACAAGTATTGCTCTCACCCGCTGTGTTCTTTTTCCTTCAGGATTTTCTTATCGAGATATCCTCAGTCCATCTCCCAGGCACCCTCGTCTCACTCCAATGCTGATTACAGTCACTGGCAGGAGGTATAGGGCTCCAGCGACCCAGTCACTGGCCGTGCACGGTTCACCTGGAAGACTAGGCTGAAAAGACTCCAGTTAAAAATCCCGGACGAGCCCCCAAATTGTCGTGGCAATTATCCGATAATAATTGCGTCTATGGCGAAAGAGTCTAAAACAGACAAAGTACTTGTAAGAATTAAGAGTTTTAATGGATGCATCCACCAGACTCCCCTCTATCAGAGTGAGTCCAGACCAACCTTCACATGACAGTTTTAAGCACAATTTTTCACAGCATGAGATTCCTGGCTTGACAAAGGATAAACAATTGGCCCCTTTTCATGTTGTCTTCCAGACACATTAATTGCATTAGTTTCCTGAATAATAAGGTTTCATTACAACAGGACAAACACACCAGGGGTTACTTGAAACAAACGCTCCAATCACAGCAACACTTGAAACAAATGTTCCAATCACAGCAGCACATAGTTTCTTGCATTAACATTACTAGATCCTTTGAAATTGACATCAAAGGTCTTCCTGTTTTGAAGCTATCTGTATTGAAGCTATAGACCAATCATCTCAATGCCTTCTGCCAGTGGCTGTTCACAGTAGGGGTCCTCTCAATGATATGCAGATGAAGGCACGTTGCTTGTAAATGGTCAATATGCTATATTTCCACCACAATACTCAGTCAACATTTTCGATAGATTTGCCGGTAAACCAAGTATATCCGAAAGACTTTGACAAGTAAACAGACCAGTGTCGAATAGGATTTGAGCGCCGTCTTCTGTTCCTCTTTTAGAGGAAAAGCCAAGTTTAACTCTTTTATTGTAGCGGCCAAAGCCGTTTCAAACAACTGGTGTTTATCCGTAGCCATCTTGCAATGTTTACTGACTGATTCCGGACTGATTCCGTCGCAGCGCTGTCGTCATCTGTTTAGCCCGCTTCTGGCTCGCCTATATCAGACACACCGATGTGATTGGTTTACGTTGGATCAACAGGAATTGGTAATGAGCATATTACTGATCACCAGAGTGACTCGCTGAGCAAATTCAAATTGTGCTCTCGCGAGAACTCTGGATTTCCAGGGTAGGGGGAGACCTGAATTTTGTTCTGAACACTACACTAGATCGCTCTAGAGCCACACCTGGAACATTAAGTAAATCAGCAGAGACTATTAATGCCTTTCTCCAGGCATATGGGGTGATTGATGCATGGAGGTATAGACATCCGGCAGCTAGACAGTATTCTTTCTTTTCTTCAGCACACCAGTCATATTCCAGGATAGACTATTTTCTGCTGGACAGGAAACTCCTTCCGCTCATGAGGTCTAGTGAGTATGAGAGCATCATCATCTCTGACCATAGTCCAGTGACAATGGCACTTTGCTTTCCCAATAATGAGCCTCCACAACGCACCTGGTGACTTAATCAGCATTTTTTGGCCGATGAGGATTTTGTTAGCTTTCTATCTGCTCAAATAGATTTCTTTCTGGAAACAAATCAGCAATCTGACACAAGCCATTGTAACCTCTGGGAGACAATGAAAGCATACTTATGTGGACAAATAATATCTTATAATGCTGGCATAAACAAAAGACGGTCAGCACGCCTTAATGAACTGATCTCTCTGATAAAGGATGTGGATGGTAGACACTCGGCAGCTCCCTCTGCGGACCTCTATCGGGAAAGAATAGCTTTGCAGTCAGAATTTGATACTCTGTCATCAGGGGTGGCTGAGCAGCTTCACCTCAAATTGCGGCAGGAGTTTTATGAGCATGGAGAACGAGCCAGTAAACTACTATGTCACCAGTTACGACAATCTGCGGAGATTGGGTTCATAGCGGAAATAGACACGCCAGACGGCATAACTACAGACCAAAAAGGGATAAATGATCAATTTAAACCATTTTATGAGGACCTCTACACCACTGAAAATGGCGATAACGTGCGGATGACGCAATTCTTCCAGGGTCTAGAGATGCCTGCTGTAGGCCCACAAGAAAGGATGGATCTTGATAGTGATATCTCGGCAGCTGAAATAGACTGGGCAATTAAAAAGATGGGCCGGACGGCTTCCCGATTGAGTTCTTACAAAAATTCTCAGGCAAACTGACCCCTCTCTTAAAAGAAGTGTACGCGGAGGCACTGGAGCATGAGTCACTCCCTCCCACAATGACGCAGGCCACAATCTCAGTCCTTCTCAAAAAAGGAAAAGACCCCCTGAAGTGTGAGTCATTTCGGCCCGTGAGCTTACTCGGCTGTGATTATAAGATTTTGACTAAGGTTCTCGCGAGTAGACTGGAGTCGGTTATGCACACAGTAGTACACCCGGACCAGACCGGCTTTATCACGGGACGGCAGCTCTTTGGTAACTTACGCAGGCTGTTCAATGTTCTTTATTCCCCTGAGACTCCACTTACGGCAGAGGTTCTGCTCTCCTTAGATGCCCATAAGGCATTCGATAGGATTGAATATGAGTATCTTTTCACAACCCTGGAGAGGTTCGGGTTTGGACCTACCTTCCGTTCGTGGATAAGAGTCCTATATGCTGCACCCCAGGCCTCGGTCCGTACCAATAAGATTATTTCTCAATATTTCCCTATATGTAGAGGGACTAGACAAGGCTGTCCGCTGAGCCCGCTTCTATTTGACCTCGCTATTGAACCACTGGCGGTTGCCCTAAGGGGGGCTGGAGACCTTAAGGGTATTAATAGGGGGGGGCAAATCCCACAAACTATCGCTATATGCGGACGATCTCATGCTGTATCTGTCGGACCCTAACATTTCTATTCCTAAGGCGCTAGCAATTATCTCTAACTTTGGGAAGTTCTCAGGATATAGAATTAACCTGACTAAGAGTCTGCTTTTCCCTGTCAATGACCTGGCTCGACAGATGTCATATGAGGCGTATCCATTGAAAGAAACTCGTGATAGGTTCGTATATCTTGGGGTATCGGTGACCCATAAGTACAGGGACTTATTTAAGCATAACTTTAAACCAGCCCTGGAAAAGGCCAAACAGGACCTTATCCGTCGGTCAACTCTCCCTATATCGTTGGCAGGCAGGGTCAACTCTGTCTGCCTTTGTCTGGAATAAGAATATCCCACGGATAAGAAAAGCATACCTCGAGAGACAGAAAGACGTTGGGGGCTTGGCGCTGCCAAATTTCCTACAGTATTACTGGGCGGCTAATATGCATAAACTAATGTATTGTGTCTCTGCGTCCTACGAGGGGGGTGGAGAGGTGTGGGTGGAGATGGAGCAACATTCCACACATACTGTGTCCTTACCTTCTCTGGTGTGTGCTCCATTGCCACTCAGTAAGCAGCGCCTCACCAATAATCCCATTGTGAGTGGCTCGCTTCGAATATGGTCCCAGCTCAGGACTCACTTTCAGCAGACAGGCATTGTCCTCTCTTCCGGTGGTAGCTAATGCACTTTTTCCGCCCTCACTCATGGACACGGCATTCAGATTTTGGTTCAGTAGTGGTATAAAACGGGTGAAGGATCTTTTTCATCTCTCTAGGAGCAAGCTTGTAGGCTTGAACGTGAACTAAACGTACTGTATTACTGCCTGATGAACGTTACTGTGAACGCATTCATTCTGGTGTCTGTGAACGCACGCTCTCTCAGTTTAACTTCGTTCAATAGGGTGCCAGATTTCTATAGAGCAGGGGTCACTAACAGGCGGACCGCGGTCCGAGTACGGACCCAGACGGCATCCCATACGGACATTGAAAATGATGACGAACAAATTCAGGAGCTTCTGAGAAGAGCAGAAGACTACATTGCTCAAACTGTATCACCACGGGAGGAGGAGGATGATGCATATGAGGAGGAAGACGAGAGAAGGGAGGCACCAGAGACAACCCCATCTTCAAAGCGACCCAGATTTAGATTCCTGTCAAAATCAAGTGCAAGGCGGCCATTTAGACCAAAGCCCTGTGTCAGGCAAGAGATACAGAAATTCAAGGAGCAGCTTTCTCAGCCCATAAACGAAGAGAGTGCTATTGACTTTTGGGCTGCACAGGGTTCTACTGTGTACCAGACCCTAAAACCTCTTTCCTTTGACCTTCTGGCAATGCCAGCATCTCAAGCATTTGCTGAGCGAGTTTTTAGCATTACAGGCGACCTCACTCGTGGTCGTCGAAATAGAGCAAGGCTCATTTTAGAGAGAAGTGCTTTCCTCAAACTGAATCGAGATCGGCAGCCTCATTCTGCTGACTCGAGGTGGTGGGTAATGCTGCTGTTGAGACTGCTCCCTCTGATTGTTAAAGCACTCTGCTTTACCACTTTTTTTGTGTGTGATTTAAACAGAACAGTGTAACAACTTATGTCTTGTACACACACATACACAAACAAGCACACACACGCACACACATACTCACAAAACGTATTTTTTGTACACACGCAGTCGCGCACACATATAAACATGTATCATGCATACAAGCACACGCAATCTGTTAAAAGTTTGAGATATGTGTGATGGGTTTTATGTTTATATGTGTTGTTTTATGTGTCAGAAAATAAATAGACCGACGGTAGTCAAAGAAAGAATGTTTCGTTTCTTCTTGTTGGAAACGGAGATACAGACAGAGATACAGAGATTTGCCCATTTATGTGTTAGATAACTCATCCCTTCCTCCTACATCCTATAAACCTATCCTGGGAGGGATATCTAATGGACAACTTAAGTACTGCAAGCTACACTATTATGCAGTGTAGACACAACACAGGGGCCTGAGAAGGGAAGGAAATTAGTTTAATGTGGCCATAAGATGGACTATTAAATCTGACTAAAACCTAGACTCAAATGTTCTGAGTTTCCGTCGACAAAAACTAGACTAAAAACTAAGGATAAAAATGACTAAAATGTGACTAAAACTAATAGGCCTATGCATTTTCGTCTAAAGACAATCTAAAATAGCTGCCAAAATGAACACTGCTAAGCAGTCTCTTTTCCCTTTTACTCAGTTCCTCCTTTTGGTAGGCAAGCATCTTCTATGTGAGCATACTAAGAGGTTCTGTGTGGTAATGTTAGCACATCAACTTCGTCCATTTTGAGTTGAAGCTCAGCTCGTTGGTTTTCCTTACATTCAATGTTCTCGTTTAATTCTTGCCTTGACATGCTTTCATATTGTTCCTGATAGAGTAAGTCTCTACTTGTATTTCCGTTTCTATTTATGTATTTGTTCCTTTATTTCATCCATTTTAGCGTAGTTTTATCCGTTACAGTTGACCACACTAATTTCTGCAACTCCCTGCTCTGTGTGCTGTGCCGTCCTTTCCTCCCACAGGCTGCGTGGTGTAGCAGGTGGAGGTCATGTCCCTCCGAAAGATGGTCTTGCACTTGACTGATGAATTTAAACTTCATTTGAAGTCCAAAATCAACGTAAGAGCTGCGTTTGAATACACAAATCACAACAATGCATTAGCTTCAGTAGCTCAAAAACAATATATATATTAAGCAACCATCCATGCTAATTAAATTAGATAAACAGCCATAAAAGTAAAAAACGAACTTTATATATCCTAATATGTATATATATATTAGCCAACAACAAAACAAACCTTGTGCCTCTTCGGGGGTTGCTAATTCCTTATATTTGTAAACGCTCTGATTTTACTCCGTTTATCTTCGTGCTTTGTTTCACGTGCGGTGAAACAACGAATTTTGAAGTGCCCTTCAAAATAAAAGCGTCCCTCGTTAAAACAGAACATCGAACAAATAGAATTAAATAGTATTTTAGCAAGGTAATCACTCATCTGTCCCGAGACAGTCTATTATTAAAAGCGGCGAGACAAACACCCGCCCAAATCCGAACTGAGGGCGCAGAAAATAAACTATGTGTCAGGGGAGTGAGCAGTAGGACCCAATCGCAGACTCAGGACTCGGGGTTTTGTAGAAGACATGACAATGACATGACAATGACAAAACATTGACAATGGTCCGACACCCGTGGGTGGAAAGCCGGGGCTTTTATGCCGTGCCTAATTGCTCATTGCGGACAGCCGCAAACATAGCGCAGGTGCCGCTAATCGTCCAGGGGCGGCACTGGCGCCCGGGAGCCCCGCTAATCCTCCAGGGGCGGCATTGGCGCCCGGGAGCCTGGAGCCACGATAGTGATCGTGACAGTACCCCCCCCCTTAACGGGAGCCTCCTGGCGACCCACGATGACCGGGCCGGCACCGTCGGGTGGACGACCTGGAGGCTGGGCGGAGGACGAGCAGGGACCCTCCGGCGGACGACCCGGAGGCTGGGTGGAGGCCGAGCAGGGACCCTCCGGCGGACGAACCCGGAGGCTGGGCGGCGGCCGAGCAGGGACCCTCCGGCGGACGACCCGGAGGCCTGGGGCGGAGGACACCGGCGCCGTCGGAGCGGGGGCCGGGGTGGCTGGCACCTGGGAGCAGGTACTGGTGGGAGCTGCTGTGGTCCAGCCGGGACCGGGACCAGGATGGGTGGGACCTGGGAGCAGGGACTGGTGGGCGCTGCGGTGGTGCAGCCGGGACTAGGACCAGGGATGGGTGGGACCTGGGAGCAGGGACTGGTGGGAGCTGCTGTGGTGCAGCCGGGACCAGGACCAGGGATGGGTGGGGACCTGGGAGCAGGGACTGGTGGGAGCTGCTGTGGTGCAGCCGGGACCAGGACCAGGGATGGGTGGGACCTGGGAGCAGGTACTGGTGGGAGCTGCTGTGGTCCAGCCGGGACCGGGACTCTGGGAGGCTGGGACCTGGGAGCAGGGACTGGCAGGAGCTGCTGTGGTCCAGCCGGGACCGGGACTCGGGGTGGCTGGGACCAGGGAGCAGGGACCGGCAGGAGCTGCTGTGGTCCAGCCGGGACCGGGACTCGGGGTGGCTGGGACCAGGGAGCAGGGACCGGCAGGAGCTGCTGTGGTCCAGCCGGGACCGGGACTCAGGGTGGCTGGGACCAGGAGCAGGGACCGGCAGGACTGCTGTGGTCCAGCCGGGACCGGGGACTCGGGGTGGCTGGGACCAGGGAGCAGGGACCGGCAGGAGCTGCTGTGGTCCAGCCGGGACCGGGACTCGGGGTGGCTGGGACCATGCAGTAGGGACCGGCAGGAGCTGCTGTGGTCCAGCCGGACCGGGACTCGGGGTGGCTGGGACCATGCAGTAGGGACCGGCAGGAGCTGCTGTGGTCCAGCCGGGACCGGGACTCAGGGTGGCTGGGACCATGCAGTAGGGACCGGCAGGAGCTGCTGTGGTCCAGCCGGGACCGGGACTCGGGGTGGCTGGGACCATGCAGTAGCTAGCATGGCTATCTGGTTGGTGAGTTGGTTGAGTGCTTGCTGCAACTCGCCCTGGCTGACGAGTGCCTTCCATAGTCCGGCGGACCCCGAGTCTGAGTCTGCTGAGTCCATTATTGGTCGGACCATTCTGTCATGGGAGTGAGCAGTAGGACCCAATCGCAGACTCAGGACTCGGGGTTTTGTAGTGCAATAAATGTTATTTATTACCGTGGTGACAGGTAGATGAGCAGACAGGCAGGTGAGGAACAGGCAGGTAGAAATCCAAGTTGTATGTCGAATTACAACAGAAGACATGACAATGACATGACAATGACATGACAATGACAAAACATTGACAATGGTCCGACACCCGTGGGTGGAAAGCCGGGGCTTTTATGCCATGCCTAATTGCTCATTGCGGACAGCCGCAAACATAGCGCAGGTGCCGCTAATCGTCCAGGGGCGGCACTGGCGCCCGGGAGCCCCGCTAATCCTCCAGGGGCGGCACTGGCGCCCGGGAGCCTGGAGCCACGATAGTGATCGTGACAATCTGAGAGCCCAGTATGATCGAGCCACCAGAATCCTAACACATTCATTCACTGCCCAACCAAAAAAAATAAATAAAAGAAGAGTTTTGTGCTAAAATCAAGGAAATAGCTATATCAGCATCATCAGCCACAAAGAAAATGGAAATATGAAGCCAGGATGTGCTAGCCCAGCTGGATGAAGCCATTCATGAGGCACCATGCAGAGGTTTAGCTGGAAATGAGTCCACTGATGTGTCTGACGATGCTCAATTGTTAGTTTATCTAAGGTTCTTCAACGAGGAGAAGAAAGAAAATAACATTTATTTATTATTAGAGCACATATTATTTATAATCCCTCCGGTTAAATAAATATTGTTATATTATTGAATTGTACTTCATTTATTTGATTTAACTACATAGTGGCAGCCTATAGATGTTGATATGATTACTAGGCTACTTCAATATACAGTATATGGCATCATAACGCAAGTTAGACATTATGATCCTCATCTACTAATGGCCCGGCCCATCTGTCAGTTTTAAAAACCAAATGTGGCCCTTGAGACAAAAAGTTTGCCCACCCCTGATCTAAACCATCAGACGGTAGAAAGAAGGTGGACTTGCATCTGTGGGCGGGAGCTAACCTGCCAGATAGCAGGTTTGCTGCAGGTTACGCTCACGGCATGAGTCGCCATGATAACTGAACCAAGACTTGTCTAAGCTTGGTATTTGAAACTCAAAATTCCACCTTGTCCAGAATTCTGACTTAACATATCTGGTTAACCCGGAAATCCAGCATCTTGAAATAGGGCCCAGTACCTTGATCAGAGGAGGATGGGTTACCAAGCTGTCATGCCATGATCCACCTGTCCTTACTGTCGACGCAGGGAGCTCTGCTGTCTTGGTGCTGTTAGACCTGACAGCTGCTTTTGATACTGTTGTTATGCAGATGATATCCAAATCTATCTACCATTAAAATTCTGTTGTAAAGAGTCAATGCAGCCTTTGCTGGATTGCTTTGAACTTGAACTTTCTCAACCTGAACGAAAGTAAAACTGAGGTAATATTGTTTGGATGACCTAAGCTTTTGGATGACAATCACAATCATCCAGCTGTTAGGAATCTCGGGGTAATTTTTGATAGCTCGTTCAAATTTGAAAAACAGCTTAGTGCTGTTGTCAGAGCTAGCTTCTTCCAGCTTAGACTTTTAGCCAAGGCAAAACCTTATCTCCCCCATAAAGATCTTGAGAGAATTATCCATGCTCTGATTACCTTTCGGCTGGACTACTGCAACTCTCTATATGTAGGTTTGGAGCAGTCAACACTACGTCGTCTCCAGCTAGTCCAAAATGCTGCTGCACGACTCCTAACTGGGAAAAAAAAAAGAGGGAACACATTACCCCAGTATTGGCCGCCCTTCACTGGCTTCCCGTCCGCTATAGGATTGATTTTAAAATTTCGTTGTTAGCGTTCAAAGCGTTAAATGGGCTGGCCCCTCCCTACCTTGCTGACCTCCTACATCACCACACTTCTTCCAGAGCACTGAGGTCGTCCAGCCAGATGCTCCTGGATGTTCCAAGTCCAAGGAGGAAAACCAGAGGAGATCGAGCATTTGCGGTGGCTGCCCCTCGTCTCTGGAACAGCCTTCCAGCTCACATAAGATCTGCTCAGAACCTTACCATTTTTAAATCACTCCTAAAGGCACACCTCTTCGCCTTGGTGTTCAATTTGAGTTGAGCACGGCATCCCCCCATTGTGCCCTTATCTTTTTATTGTTTTATTGTTATTGTTTTCTACTGTTTTATTCTTTGTGCACCCATGTAACTTGTTCAGCACTTTGTCAACGATAGTTGTTTAAAATGTGCTATATAAATAAAACTGACTTGACTTGACTTGACCTGTGCAGGTACTGTTAGCCCTGCCTGGACCCACCCAATATGTGTGCACCATGACCAAAAAGATAAGATAAGATAATATAGAACTTTATTAATCCCAAAGGAAATTCTTGTGCCAGAGTTTGCATAGCAATAGAATAATAAACAATAGAGAAATAAACAGTAGAATAATACAAATAAAATAACGAATTTACACATTTACATTAAGTCGAAGCCTAGGAGAAGTATACAAATATAGGTAAGATAAGATATTCAGTCAGCAAAACAAGTTGGCAATAATTGAAGTGTAATAAAAGGGTAATAATAATAAAGTATTGCATATGATATAAAGAATATTAATAATGTTGAAAGGTAATATTGCAAGGATAATATTGAGACGAAGTATTGCACATAACATTAAGAATATTGCACATGATGATGAGAGGAGATGAGAGGTAATATTGCAAGGTTATATTTAGAGGTAACATATTAAGAATATTGCACATGCCATTGAGAAAAATGCACATGATGTTGAAAGGTAATATTGCACATGATATTGCTCAGTGTTCATTGTCTTAGAGATATTTGATAACAGTATTTCTACATATTCTAACCCAAATCTGCATGCAACTCTATATTTATGAAAATAAACACATACAAATACGACATACAAACATGCAAAGGGAGACACACACACACAATAAATATAATGCACTTAAGTATATATAAACTTTAGTGCCAAAGTGTACTGTACACTTTGCATTTAGCATTTATGGTTTGATGCACTTGTCAAGAAGTCGGGTTGAGCCCTACACATGTTTTCTGCTTTGTCCTATCACAAAAATCATCAAATTTGCAGTTTTATTTAGGCCTACGATTAAATTATTATTATTCATACATATTATTATTATATATTATATTATATTATATATGTATTATATACTATTAACAATTATATATGACATTACATGGAATTAAATTACTTCCGGAACCTGAAACTCTCCTTCTTCCGCGTGGGCGTGTAGTTACAAGGTCAGATTGACGTGGAGCCCAGCCAATAGCAGAGCTGACATATCCGCTCAGTTTTCTGCACCAATGATAACCCGGGAATCGCGTGGCTTCAGTTGGGCTGAAGACGGGACGCCATTGGTGGGCCGCTGACACGTGGGCGGGCGCTCGGCTCATGTCAGGTCTCGTCTAGGAAGCAGCGAGGAGCCATTCAGAGGAGAGCAGCGACCTGACTGATCCCTAGAACACCACACCTGTCCAATACTATGGCAAAGTAAGTTACATTTTATTTTGTTTCAATAAAATCCGACAACTTCTCGTGTGAACCGACCGGGCTGTCTTTAATCTGTGAAGTAGCAGCAGGATGTTTGAGTTACTTTTTGTTGAGTACCCTGCTAGAGACATTTAAAGATTTCGGCGATAAGACGCTGGAGACATTTGTCATGGAAGTGCGCTGGATGAGTGGAGTTTTAAAATGTGCCACCGTGTCGTTGTCCTTGAATAAATCATTGTAAGTGTAATGTACTTATATTTGCTACATTACATACTTATGCCACTTATTGCACACTGCTCCTCCCATTCAAAACATAATGACTCGAGGTGTGCAAAGCATTTTAAAACGCGTGTAGTAAGAGAACGTTGGTGATCACTGTCAGGCCAGACAGCCCATAATCAGCATGATCCTTTCTCCCCCCCCCCGCCCACAGAGCAGACATCGCATTGATTGGCCTGGCCGTCATGGGCCAGAACATCGTCCTGAACATGGACGACCATGGCTTCGTGGTGAGTTGTAACTTCACCTCCCATAAGTCCTGCTACAGTATATACTGTAGCATCCAGCTCTGGGAGAATACTTCAAATTCCCCCATAGAGATACTTGTCCTGTTTCTGTTTTACTTCCTCTTCCACCAACAATGCCCTCTCTCTCTCCCCCCCCATCTCTCCATCTCTCCGTCTCCCTCCCTCTCTCTGTGTGTTCCAGGTGTGTGCCTTCAACAGGACCGTGTCTAAGGTGCGGGACTTCCTCCAGAAGGAGGCCAAGGGGACCAAGGTGATCGGGGCCGAGTCCCTGGAGGACATGGTGTCCAAGCTGAAGAAACCCCGGAGGATCGTGCTGCTGGTGAAGGCGGGCCAGGCGGTGGACGACTTCATCGACAAGCTGGTCAGTTTCGTTTACTCTGAGTCTGACGCCACTGGAGGGGAAGTAGATGTTATGGGCTCTGGATGTTGATGTTTTTTTGTAGTTCTTATGAAAGTAAATGGATAATGGATGGTTTGTATTAAGATAAGATAGAACTTTATTAATCCTGAATAACAATAGAATAATACATTGACAAATTTACTGACCTGTACTTCTGCTGGAACACCCACTTTTCCACTTTTCACTTTTCCAGTCTGGGGTTAACAAAGAACATCTTTAGATTCTTTATTTGTCCTTGGAGCCGATTCTATGTCTCCCTACTTCCAGTTAGTTTCACTGGAGTTAGTTTATTATTATTATTTTTTTTTGTGTCTTGTTGTAGGTTCCTCTCCTGGAGGCTGGAGACATCATTATCGACGGTGGGAACTCTGAGTACACAGACACAACAGTGAGTCACTATCACTGCACCTGATCTATAATAGTACACACCTGGCCTGCTGCTTGGCTTCTAACTGGCTAGGACAAGTGTTATGTTTGCTGTGATATATATCTAAATAGGGTTTAAAGTGTTTTTTTGTCATGTATGATGCCAGTGACATTTGCTGATGGCAGAGTTTTCATCTTGGATTTGAAATGAATGTTTGAAATGTCATTAATACGGATAATAGACTGCCATTTCATAATATATGACTATCATACAGCAAAAACTCTGCAGGGAACTGGCGATAAAAGTATATATGGAAAGTCCACCCTGTGTAAATAAATGTCAAATATCACTCCAGACATACTGATAAGCATACTGATAAACTGTGCGTGCGTGTGCGTGCGTGCGTGTGTGTCCCCATAGCGTCGGTGTAAGAGTCTGAAGGAGAAGAAGCTGCTGTTTGTGGGCAGCGGGGTCAGCGGTGGAGAGGAGGGGGCCCGCTATGGCCCCTCCCTCATGCCCGGGGGACACATCGAGGCCTGGTGAGCGCCATCCTAGGGGCCCACTACTAACCCTGCTGTACAGTGTGTTTCAACTGGGGGAGTGGGGTGGGTGGGATTGTTCATAAGGGTCACTGTTTGAGATGTGTTGGTTTATTGTGTGACTCTTTGTGTTTACTATCCAGGCCACATATCAAAAACATCTTCCAGGGCATTGCCGCCAAGGTGGGCACAGGGGAGCCGTGCTGTGATTGGGTGAGTTTGCTGAATTGACATGTTACCAAGGATTGCATTGAAACAGCGTATTTATCCAAATTAGTTTACGTTTACATTGCCTCACATTCATTCATACACCTACGGCGGTGTCAACCATACAAGGCAACAGCCAGGGTTACATGATTGGGAAAAATTTTTTAACTGAACATGTTTCTCCTGTCTGGTCGGTGGTGGTCAGGTGGGCGACGAGGGAGCCGGACACTTTGTAAAGATGGTGCACAACGGCATCGAGTACGGAGACATGCAGCTCATCTGCGAGGCGTACCACCTGATGAAGGACGTGCTGGAGATGGACCACGACCAGATGGCGGAGGTCGGCTAGCTTCTCTCCCGTCTCGTTTTAATAAACGCTCGACTGGCCAAGTTTTTTTCCCCCCTTTCATGTTCTGTGTCTCTCTGTCTCCGTCTCTGTCGCTCTCTCTTTCATACTTTACACGTTGAACCGCTAGACTTTCACTGAGTGGAACAAAACCGAGCTGGACTCCTTCCTCATCGAGATCACGGCCAACATCTTCAAGTTCCGCGATGCGGACGGCACCCACCTGCTGCCCAAGATCCGAGACAGCGCTGGGCAGAAGGGCACGGGGAAGTGGACCGCCATCTCGGCGCTGGAGTACGGCACGCCCGTCACCTTGATCGGTAGGCTGGGACTGACATCCTGGATGTTTGCACAACGAGGAAGTAACCGCATTTCTCATCATTGTCTTTTGTAGCCTGCGGGTTTGGTCTTTTGTACCCAGTGGGTTTGGGCATCGGGGGCGGGAGAGCGTTGTGTCACAAGCATAATGGTTTAGTCACAGTCCTGCTAAACTAACAGTGTCGTAATATAACCGTCAAGAGTTGTGTGGCTAGTGAGAGCATGAGCAGCAGTAGTTGGTGCACCTGCCTCTTTCTAATCCGCTTGAGGACTTTTCCCAGGAGCCTGTCGGTCTTCAGCAACATAAGGCGGGATTTGTGCTACAGACCGTGGCTCTGATCTTTGCTATGACTGGGAAGATCGGGTTTATAAATGGCCTGTAATAAATTAGAGGTCAGCCATTGAGACATATAATGATGGATTATGTCAAATAAATCTGTTAATCTATTAGGGGTTGTATACAAGCAATATAATTGGGAATTATGCTAATGTCAAAAAAACACTTTACTCTAAATATTATATAATTATCCAATCCAATCCAACTTTATTTATATAGCACATTTAAAAACAACGAAGTTGACCCAAAGTGCTTTACATTGAGTCAAACACAATTTGAAAAACACAATAAAGACAGTAGCAAAACAAATCAAGAACAAAGAAAATAAATAATGTAAGAGAAGTCATACACTAAAAGTACATGTACTAATTATATAATATACTGGATATAATTTTTTACTATTTTTTTTATTTTTATTTTACATTAGCAACATAATTCTCATTATATTGCTTGTTTTATATATATATATATATATATATATATAGATTGTGTTTTTTTTCATATATATATTGAAACCATTCAATAAGTATTGGGATTTTCATGGATGTTTCTTTGCACCAGAAAGGGGTCAGGCGTCCATTTTGATGGTAACCGTGAGCAACAGTACAAAAGGCTTGCATTGTCGGCTGAGCGGCCCAGCTGAGCCGGTCTGTCTGTCGCTGAAGGGACCGTATAAAAAGGGCGGGTCTGTGGCCTCAATAGGGGATTGCATGCCACACTGCTGTCGTTCAGATGATAACACACAACTCCTCCTCTCTCTCTCTCCTCTTCCCCTGTTGTGTCAACTGTTGGCCGGAGGTAGCATTTTGCAAGTCATCCTGACCCGGCTGTTTTGTTTACCACCTGCTTACTTGAGGTGCTATCAGGTTCATCCCGTTCTGGCCCTTTAAACCTGTTGTTTAGTCATGCTGGTTCTGGCAGCGTTGCCATGGTCACGTCTGGTTCTCACCGTCGCCTCAGAGCCAGGTGGCTGGCGGTCGTGTACAAGACGTTAATGTGGGATACATACGGGAGCCTGGTTGTGGATAACGGACAAACTCGTTTAGTAAATGTGTTTGGTAAATGTTATTTTATGTTTATGTTCCTCAGTGAATGTTGTCACTTGAAACTCATCTTGCCTCATCTTAATTTCAATAAATTTGACCGCTTTTCTGGTTGTTGTTTTTTCGATAAACATGAAATTAGCATGATTTCCCATGAATTATGAATGAACAAAGTCTTGTGCTATTCCTCCCCCATTTCCACATACCCTCTTCCTCCTCCTCTTCCTCCCTGGCTCTCAGGGGAGGCTGTCTTCGCCAGATGCCTGTCTTCTCTGAAGGACGAGCGGGTGGTAGCCAGCCAGAGCCTGTCGGGGCCCCAGGTGGCCAAGTTCAGCGGGGACAAGGCCTCCTTCCTGGAGGACATCAGGAAGGTGAGGACACACGGCGCTAAGAAAACGCCACCTTCACAAAACCTCCACTGGGTTTTGTCATGTTGTTCTTCAAAAGGCGTTATTAAAAAAAATTTGTTCTGGCTTTTAGTTTTAAACCCTATATGCAAATCTTACACAATACACTTTGTAGTAATCCACTATTCCTTAAGAATATAAATTCCTATCACCTTGTAAAATGAATGACCTGATAATGTTTATTGTACACTGGTGTGTAAATACTGTTGTTTCCTGCTCCTCCAGGCCCTGTACGCCTCCAAGATCATCTCCTACACCCAGGGCTTCATGCTCCTCCGGCAGGCCGCCAAGGAGCTGGGCTGGACCCTCAACTACGGAGCCATCGCCCTCATGTGGAGAGGAGGCTGCATCATCCGCAGGTGCAGTGGACCCCTCATCTGCCCAGACACACACACACACACACACACACACACACACACACACACACACACACACACACACACACACACACACACACTTACTTGTGGTTTAATGGTGGAATCGTGACACATTGCGGGTGATGGTGCACAATGATTTCAACATTGTATTTTACATTTTATGTCCACATTGACATGAGTGAGACCTATTATGAAGAGGATGGTCCTTAATGACTTGATATTTCCTGGTTCAAAGGGTGTTCTCGTGTGTAGTGTGTGTACAAAGGATGTACTTTGAAATGTCTCTTACGAAATTCAGTCTGATATTTCCTTGTTGCTGTTGGTAACAACGGGGAAGTTGCAAAGGAAACAAACTGACCAATCCAGTGTCCCCTAGTCCCTATGGCAATTTTAAATGAACTGGTTTGAAACATTTTGGAGTGAATTTCCCAAATTCAAGCCACTGTTGTTTTTGGTGAATGATTGCCATTTTAAAGCCTGGTTATCTTGTGTGTGCCCTTAGTGTGTTCCTGGGGAAGATCAAGGAGGCGTTCGACCGGGACGCTGGGCTGCAGAACCTGCTGCTGGATGACTTCTTCAGCAACGCCATCAAGGACTGCCAGGTGAGAGGAGGCAGGGCTTGTTGGGGCAAGAGCCAGCTTGTGGCCACACACACACAGAGACTCATCACAGCTCTCACTTCCTGCTTCTTGTAGTGTAACACTGTGTTGTGAAGCCATCCATGTGCCATTCTATTACACAAAGTCTGTTGTCTAAGACTGCCGTTGACCATATCCCTGTTGTAATGACTTGCACAAGAATGCAGTAGTTTACAGCAGTAGAACGAAAACAAAATGCATAAAGTTACATATCCCATAGCTTTTGTCTTTTTTTTTATTACTGCTGCGACTACTTTTCAGGTTTGGGCACTAATATGTCAGTGGTTTGTTTGTTTGTAGATGGTAATGAATAATATTTATGCAATAACTCGCTGAACAAGTTACAAAGTTACAATACCCACTGGTTCACTGTCTCTGTGTTAGTGTCAGTCTGTGTGGCTGTGAAGTGCACGTAAAGGTGAGTGCACGTGAGGTGAGTGCACGTGTGTTGACCCGTCCTTCTTTGTGTGGTGGGCGCTAGGCTTCCTGGCGGAGGGTGGTGAGCACCGGGGTGCAGCAGGGGATCCCCATGCCCTGCTTCACCACCGCCCTGTCCTTCTACGACGGATACAGACTCAACGTGCTGCCCGCCAACCTCCTCCAGGTACCATACATACATACATACATACATACATACTCCTACCTACCTTGTGATGAGGGCTGTCTCTGTGTCCATGGAGAGAGTTTGAAACGAAGCATGTGCAGACCTTAGATGAGATTGCCCTGACCCCTGATCACTAACTCCAGACCCTGACCCTGATCTTGGGCACACAAACCCTTACTCAAACATAACCATCTCTCACCTAATGCCTAATATTTAACATGGACTTATAGCCTTTTACCTCATACGTAGAGTAATGCCAGAATCTCTTGTCATTTAGTGGTTGAAATGTCATTAACATATTTATTAGTTCAGCCTTGAGCAGAAAAACACAAGATAATATTGAGATAAATGCAATCCATTTATGAGATGGATTTTACTGTAACTTAACTGGAGCGTAGTGATTATAGGCTGACACTGTTACTCTCTCACCTCCATGTTAACGTCCATGGTGTTTCCCGCCCCCCCCCCAGGCTCAGAGAGACTACTTCGGGGCGCACACGTACGAGCTGCTGTCCAAACCCGGTCAGCACATCCACACAAACTGGACCGGCCGCGGAGGAGACGTCTCCTCTTCCTCCTACAACGCCTAAGATGCGACAACTACATGCACGTACACATACACATACACACACACACACACACACCTACCAACGATACAGTCCAGCAACATTACATGTTGGCATGTTTTATTCTGTCTCTCAAACCGTTTTTGGGTCCACATCCACACCACCAAACTTTTATCCCAGGAAAACAATATTCTCAGTTTTATGTATGATCAAGTGCAATCCTCAGTCATATGTGTGTATTTGTTTCTGAAATCATAACCTTGAGCTACGGGAGTGTGCTCCTAGTGTGTGAACCAACCAAACATGTTTCCCCCTTGCTAAAAGAAGACCGGTTAGAATGCTAGTGTTTGCCAGTCATGTAGGACCCCCAAGGTTTACGATGTTAACACTGGATTAAAGTGAACCATTGCGGTGGACTGTATTAGGCTAAATAAAGAAATAAATCCCTTTGTAATAAGCTTGTATGCTCCTTACTGTCTTGCCAAGTGCCGTAAACAGGATTATGGTGGAATGTGTGTTTACCTCCACTTATGGGCTAAATAAGGCCGTGGCTCATGTACACAAATATGTACACTATAGGCTATATATAAAGAATGACCTGTTCGGTTAATAATGGAGACGGTATTAGCCGATGTGGTATTAGGTTGGTTTTACTATGTGGCTTCTATCTTACATTTATCTCCCATAATCACTGAAATTTTTTTTTTTAAGAATACACAAGTAGGCCAGAATTAAAAGCCCCCAGTTGATATGTTGCATTAGGTGTCATTTTGTAGTTTTCCAGTAGATGGCGCTGTGTCGTTCGCTTTTCTGAAGTAATTTATTGAGCATATTAAACGACTCTACTGGTCGTTTAATTATAAAAGTGGAGCATTTAAATATAAGTTGTATGACAGCAAAGCTCTGCTATACTCAATGCCATTGATCCATGTCGTGGGTGGAGTGTTCCTCCTGATGAACAGTACTTACAGAATAAACACTAGAAAACTAGTTCTACTCCATCGGTTTATATATTGTTTTAGTTCCACGATGTCAAGTTCCTAAACAATACGGTAGTGTTGGTATCGTTGACATTACTCCAGTGCACCCATTCAATATAAAACATGATCACCTTGTTGGCAACTGTGATTAACAAAACCAAATCCACTTGATGACAACCAGCAGGAACTCATTTAAAACCACTTCTACTTTGGCTTCTCTATATGGATATTTATGGAATATAATCCACGTCTTGTTCTCAGAGGAAGAGGCCTTGTTATACAATTTGGTAAATTATCCCACTGGATAAAAGGAAAGGTTTTAATTTGTTCCCAAAGATCAAAACTTTGGTAACTACAGCCATCACAACCCCCGAGGCAAGACCCCTGTAGACCACCAAGCCAGTCCTTCCTTTCCCAGTGCAGGCCTGTGACCAGCTATAAGAGGTTTTCAAGCACTTTGTCATAGCGCCACCAGCAGGCAAGGTGGGAGAAGTACAATCGAAATTGTAGTCCAATCCGTGAACTATGGAGGAATGATTCTTCCTTGGGTATAATGGCATCAAACTACACGGTCATCTACATTGAGAAAACCACAGGTTAAAAATTGGAAACTTTTATTTTACACTCTGTAGGACTAAAAAAAAAAAAAAGAAAAAAAAAAAACTCAATACACACAAAGAATTCCTGCTGGCATGTTCAATCAATAGTTTTCAGAGTCCCTGCCAAAACTGCCTGTTGTACATTAACAACCGCTATACAATCAAGTAAAAAAAAGCAAACAAAAAAACATGAAACACAACGGCCCAATTGAAATTGTACATTTGAACCACATGGAAACAAATCAAAAAAGTGTGTTTAACTTATAAGTCTGATTAAAGTTAATAGCCGGTATAGGACACAGCATTTACAGACAAGGAAAGTCTAAAAGTCTGATCAACGCAGGGAGCCATCTAAAAACAGTTGGGGACAACAGACATAAGCATGGACAACGCCAAGTAGCGGGCATCTAGAACTGTTGCTGCAGCTTTGGTCCTAGTCAATGGGGGCCAATCATTTAGATGTATACAAATACCTCATGCCAATTAAGTGGTCCATAGTTAATTTGAGCTGATTTCAATTGAAAGGGGGGGGGGGGGGGGGGGGTCCACGTGTTCTTGATAGTGAGGTGAAAGGATCCCCTTTTCAGGTTTAAGGCATTCTTGCAGCATTTTCCATTGTTGCTTGTGCTGGCCCACCCATTAATGCACCACACTCCAGTCTTCAGCTTTCCATAATTGACTCCCAATCTGGATTCAGACGATAACCCTGGGCCGGCTGTTTCCAAGGTCCCTATACATGCGAATTAAAGTGTTTGCAGTTCAATTAATGTTAGGACAAAGAACAAAAGAAGAACAAAGCCACTATCAAGATGACAATATACCTAGTCAAATTATTATTTTTTTTTATTGGAGACTTCCCTTTGATTCACAAAACATAGAAAATGCATTCAGCGCCACTTCAAAATCCAGTCTTTCAGATGGGGACTTGTCAAACACACACGTCACACCCACCTCGTCGTCAACAACACACTGCGCACACACGCACACACACAGCAAATCACAACACTCCAGCACGCAAGTCCCCCCACCCCACCCACCAACAAGGTTTCTCTCCCCACACACAAACTTCAACAGCAACATTTTCACACAAAGGAGGGGGTGGGGTAGGAACGAGGGAAATTAAGCACACACCATCCACGTCAAACAGCAAGGAAACAAAAGGCTACACAAGGATACACACTCTTACGTAGTTTAACATTTCGCTTGTATATATATATATATCTTTTAAGGTCGATAAAGAGATTAACTAGGAGAGACGGAGAGAGGTCAGAGCGTGGAGGAGATGCATTATTTAAAGTTCTTGCGATGGCCATTAGGAACACACCACTCGTACCGCCCCTCCCTCTCACACTCAACGCTCAAAGCCACAGGTGTCTTCGCAACTCGCAGGCGTCTGGACGTCTCCCTCCAGACACCGCACAGTCAGTCCCGCTTCACACTTTCTTCCGTTCACCGTGCTTCGCTCTCCCGTTCGCTCACGCTCAAGTCTCTCTCTCTCACACCCGTCCACCATCAATACCCACTCATCGATCTCAAAAAATAAAGAAAATAAAACACGAACGCAACAAGAATTTCACTTTTTCTACACATCTATCCAAATTCTTTTTTTAAAAAGAGGGGAGAGGAGAGAAAAAGACAAAAACACCCACCGTCTAACACAGTATATGCAGAGTGAAGCTGTGTTCTTTGATGGCAAAGCATTTACACATGGGAGGAGGGGAATTGATACTGAGACCGGTCAAACATGGCCGCCCATGAGGCGCTTCCTCCCGGGAAATTGGAAAAGAGTTGTTGAACTGTAGAAGAGACTTTCATCAAGGCGTTTCCAATCACAGAGGCAAACAAATAGATATACCATACAATCAACTGCACACAGATTTAACACAAGCAAATCTAGCCCGCCTAGCCATTCTGAATGTTGATAAGAGGGGGATGGGGCTCTTGTAATACTCGTGCACGTTTCAGAAATATATACCTGGTACAGTATATATAAATATATACTTGCATGCACAGTCACATCTTAAAAGAAAACTCAAAAAAAAAAAATATAAAGTAGTGTAGCAGTCTCCACTCACCAACTAAACACGCCAACCATTCAATAACTGGCTACATAATTATCACTGAAGTATAAATGCATTTGCGTCAACAAAATTAAAGGCATTTTTTTCTCTTAAATAGCGGGGATATAAGATGACTAGCTTTTTTTCTCCCACCTATGTATACTTACCAGATTAGCTTAACTCAAAAACACAGACGGCCTACATTCCCCAACTAGAGGACTTGGACTCCATTGAAGTACCAAAGCCGGAGCTGAAGCCGCTGCTGGAGGCAGAGTTGGTGCCTGCAGCCCAGCCCAGGCTAGCCGAGGTGGGGCTACTGTAGCTGGTACTGGTAGAACTATAGGTTGGGTCTCGGGTGGTCGTGGCTGTGCCTGCTGCTGTGGTCTGACCTTGCTGGTTAGCCAGCATGCCCATCATCCCCCAGCTGCTCTGCAGCGCCGCCTGTGCGGCCGCCACCATGGCCGGGTTAAGGCCGATGGCGCCAAAGTTAACCCCACTGCTATTGCTCCCCATCCCGCCGCGACTAGCACCATATCCCTGACCAAACCCACCAGCCCCAAACCGCCCTCGTTCCATCATTTGCCTACTATTATTGTGTTTAGGCTCGGCGTTGGAGATGTGCACACTGACACCCTTGATGATCAGGTCCTCGCCACACAAGGCCTGGGCCACCTGCAAAAAAGCACAGGACGAGGACAAAGAGCAGTGATCAGACCACACACACGCGCACACACACACACGCGCACACAGAGAGACACACACACACACATATATATGCACACACGGGACAATTACCCTACACTACACTCAAGGCTAAATCGCAAATGCAGCCAGAGGCCCCTCCCACTCACCTGGTCATCGGCAAATGTGACGAAGGCAAATGCTCGGAAGGGTTTAGGAATGAAGACGTCGGTGACCTCGCCGTACTGCATGAAGAACTGCCTGAGCTCGTCAGTGGTCATGTCTTCTGTACAGCGGCCGACAAAGATCTTGCGGCTGCGCATGGGCTCATCAGGACCGGCCTGGGGCGGGGGGGAACACAACAGCCAGCGGTGAGTCGTTTGGCAGCAGCCACTTTGATTCTGCTTCAACTTTCAGATATGGGACCGGTATGGGGCATGTGGACCGCTCAACACGCACACGTTGCGTTGGGTAAGCCATGACATACCTTAGAGTTGGGAAGCTTGCAGTCACACCATCTCCCGTCAATCATGTGTCTCTGAGAAACCACTTTGGTCTGAGTCTCGTACTCTGTGAAGCGGACGAACCCAAAGCCCTTGGAGTTGCCGGTTTTGGCATCCCTCTTGACCTAGAGAGAGAGAGAGAGAGAGAGAGAGAGAGAGAGAGAGAGAGAGAACGAGACAAGGCAAACACTTTAGTCCCAATCATTCAGCCCTGTGACTTGTGAGCATAGAGACAAGCCACAAAGGCGATGTTACCTGCACCATGATGACCTCCCCGAATGTGGCGAAGTAGTCTTTCAGGTCCTGCTCCGAGGTCTTCCACGGCAGCCCCAGCACAATGAGATCCGAGGTCTTCTGGGAGCCCCTCTTGATTTTAACAGCGGAGGCGGCGTCCATTTCATCCATCTTCCTTTTGTTGTCTAAAAATGAATGAAAATATGAGGGAATGTATGTTAACTTTGCATAGAGTTCCACACACATTAACGAGACAATCATCATATCGCAGCTTACATGCAGATGCAAAATATAAATTTAAATAAAAAAGCTTACCTTTGGGGTAGTTGACCACGTAGACAAGGTTCCCCCAGTCGCTCTCGGGTGCGTGCAGGATCCCCTCGACCAGGCGGACCCCTCGCATGCACTGGGACTCGGGGTTCCTGTAGCGCAGGCCGCAGGCCCCGGGGAACTGGGCCGCTACCGTGGACAGTAGCACGGTGCCGTCGTCCTCGGACGGGATCTCCATGGGCTCCTCGCTCTCGTCTTCGGCCACTCGGATGTATAACTCAGACATGTTGGGGGGTTTGTGCGCGTCGGTTCCCGCTAGCGAATCGTACTCAAAACGAGGCCGTGTGGAGCAACAATACACGGTGTGCTTGTAGCGGGCGGGTGGTGCTGCTGCTGGTGGTGGTGGGGGGGGGGGCGAGTCTGGCTATAAACTACACGCGTTGGCCCGACGCAAAGCGAACGGAATGCAAAAAATGAATATACAAAACAATACGCGATGCGAAGTGGAGTGAAAGCGTCCGCGGGTGGACGGTGGGGTGGTTAGTGGGAGTAGTCGCCGTGCTGGAGAAGCTGATCCGCGGCGGCCATCAACACCAGCAGCTCGACTGCAAACGCGCGCCACTCGCTACGCTATGCTACCTATGCTACGCTAACAAACGAGGGGAGAAAAAAAATGAATGGGTTCGCCGGTTTCGCGCTTTACGTTTTCTCAAAAACGTGCAGAAGCGCTCACTCTAACCGGCAAGTACGCGGTGCGGAGTCAGGCGTCAAACGCGAGGGGGGAAATGCGAGCGGATGTGTCGACGCTTCGCTTAAAACCAAGAATCAATCGCAGCACTTTGTGTCTCGCGTCGCAGCTAATCTTTTTAGCTTCTAGCCAGCTAACAAAATGGCTGCGCCGTCTAGATGACGTCATCCAGCGGGAAGGTCCCATTTGTAGGGGTTTTGAAACAATACAATAAAACACAATCGTCGTTAATTACGCCCCAAATCAATTGTAACGGTACGCGGTTGACTTTAAACGTGTTTTCAAACGGGTGTGTTTAAACCTGCATTGAAATAAGATGCAATGTTGTTGAGTGAGTATCGGAAGAAAAAAATATATTACCCGTTTGAAAAGTGTGCCGTAGCAAAACTGCGCATTGACAAATGGACGACAAATAGATGACATGATAAATATTTTTGTTTTTCCAAAAAATGTTTTTGATGTAACCACACGCATTTAGTGATATAAATAGTATTTGTAGTTCTTAATAAAAAGCTGTTTGGCACGGTTGTGCATTTTCAGATGATCTTACTGTTGTAAATAACGTGGACTCATGCGTCCCATTCTGTGGTTGTATAATACGCATGACATGCATTTGGACTGGAATAAATATATACAATTTCATCGAATGAACTTAAATATATCACCTCCAAATCCATTGTGGATTATAAATACAATATAAATACATTAAAATTATCTTCCCATGAACACACATTAATGCATCAATAATTATATTCCAATAATGTAATATATATTATTCGGAAATTGGCTATTTTGCATAATGAGTATTTTTACTTTTGGTACTTTAATCATATTTTGATTCCCTGGTCCATCCAAGTATGCTTACATTAAAAAAACCAAAAAACAACACACCACTCATGTGTAAATGGTGGGCTGGGTGGGTGGCAAGTATCATGGCAATCAGACACACACAACAATGAACTCCACACAGCAGAGCATTTATTGTGAAAACTGGACTTGTTTGTCGACTTAATAAGATCCTGTATCTGCCTTAATAACAACACGCCTCAGAATTCCTTTGTTCACAAGTTACCTGACAGGTTCCAGGTATTCAGTCCTCTAAAGTTTGATGTGTGAGACTGTGTCAGGTAAACAGCGTAATAGCGGCTCCGTGTGGAAGTCAACGGTATTACAAAACAAATACAAGAACAAGTCGTCTCTATTATATGCAGATTGTCACAAGTCAAGCTTATTTTCCATTTTTATAAATAACAATAGGAAGGACATGCTTACAGCTACTGAGTTGCCTCTTCCTTGAGTCAGCCTGCTCCAGACTGCCTTTAAAGAGCCGCAGACCTCATTGGTCAAAAGTTGGTTCTCAATGCTATGAAAACCAGTGGTGGAAAGTAACATACAATGTACAAAGAAAGTACATTTCCTCAATTCTATATAAATACATAAAAATAACCTTCCCATTTACCAGCTGCGACATTAAAACAATAAACACACATTAATGCATCAATAATTATATTCCAATAATATATTACATATTATCCGGAAATGGGCCATTTTGCATAATGAGTACTTTTACTTAAACCATATTTTGATTCTTATACTTTTGTACGTTTGCTTATGTAACATTTTTAATGCAGGACTTTTACTTACACAGTATTTCTACAGTGTTGTATTACTACTTGTACTCAAATATAGCTATTTTCAGTTATTCATACATCCCCTGATGCACAACCTTTGACACATCATCAGCGTTGTATTCTGGAGTCCTCTGTGTTTCGGGCAGACTCCCTCGACCAGGTGACCCGACCGAGGTTGACCAAACCTCGGCCTGTGTCCAAGTGGCATTCTACTGCCTCCACTGGTCACCCCTTTTCAGCCAGAGCCATCTAGATGCTCTCTCTGCCGCCTCTATGCTGTTACTGATGGCTCTCCTGCTTGCTCCTGTAATGCCCAGGCTTCCATAGGCCGTGCTGAGGGAGTGGCCTGCAAATCCCTGGCTGCCCAACTCCACTGGCATGCATCTGGTCCTCCACCCATTCTTGCGGCAGTCCCTCCACCAGCTCCTGGTACTTCGCCCTCTTCCTCTCCTGCGCCTCCTCCATCCTCTCCTCCCAGGGCACTGTTAGCTCCAAGAGGACGAGCTGTCTGGTGGCCTCAGAGACCAAGACGGGATCTGGTCTCAGTGAGGTCTGGACGATATGCGCTGGGACTGTCAGCTGCCTCTCAAGGTCAACTGCCATCACCCAGTCTGGTGCCGTGGAGAGCAATCTGCCAGAGCGTTCCTAAGTCTAAAATACCTAACAATAATTCTTCTCCACCATTGAAACAAAATGTATGATCTTTCCAGAGCTCGCTCCCGAATGTTAATGTAGATAATGTTAGCATTCATACCTTAGGAGGGGACTCAATTGAAAGAGGGCCATCCTGTAAGTACTTGGGTATTTGGGTGGAAGACAGGCTTCCTTTAGAGTGCCTATGGAGAACCCAGCTAGGAAACCGAAGGTGAGGCTGCAAGTTTTTAAGAGCCTGTCTCAATTTAGCAGTTAGGAAAGCACTTGTTCAGGCTACGTTCTTAAGTGATCTATACTATAGTGGCATTATTAACATGCATGCTGCCTCCTCTACACTTGGCTGCCTAGACTCTGTGTAGCAGTGTGCTCTCTACACTTTATATACAACTCCTTGTCCCATACACCGCCCTGTTCATGATGTTGTCTCCCTGGGAGAGTTCAAAGCTCTGATACAAAGCTGTGTAACTGAGTGCACTTGCTAAGATGTGTTTTGTAAGGTGTTTCTGTTGTCTGTTTGGACATGCTATATTTTATAATGTTGTAAACAAACGTGTACTTGTACTTTCTCAAATGTATTTTGCTTACATTAATAAATTATTGATCAGCAGGGGAAGCAAGAATTCAAAGAAAGGCATTTACAAAACCTTCATGAAATAAAATACTTCAGTTTAATTGTGAAAATATACAGGATACATGGATTTTGAATAATGCTTTATCAGTGTGTTTCCTTCCTCACATTGAACTATAATCTCCTTAAAATGTGAGTATTTAACCACATAACTACCAGCAGAAAAGCCCTTGCCTGGCCACTCCTGACACTAATTCTACTTATTGAAGGAGAAAGCACAGCTGCCAACCACACATCCAAAGCCTCCACATGCAGACTGCATTATCATGAACTATATAGGCCTACTGTGGTCACATTGGCAACGACAGTATTGTAATCAAAGGTATAAACTGAACCTATTGTGTTTTTCCTTGTAAAGTCTTGAGCATAATGAAATGATAAAACATTATTTCCAGAGGTGAATGCATTGGTTTGTATATAAAAAAAAAGTATAAATACACAACAGAATTTGCCCTCTTGTAATTCTATGAAATTAGTTGTTAGAGGGTTAATTAGAAGGCTAGCTTGAGTTAACTGGGTAATGAAAAACGTGGTTTAGTTGTTCATTGACCATCAACCATGTGCAACTTAAGTTGAAAATATCAACAATGATTATGACAATAATATGTCAAACTAACACTTTCTCTAATCACATGTTATCATATTTTGACAGCTACAGTCAATGACATGTTTGACAGTTTGACATAATTTTGTCTATCGATGGACATGTTCTTCCCCATCCTGCCATCTAGATCGTTAAGCTATTTACCTTCCATTAACAATGTAATTCTAAATTACTTTTAAACAAACAATGTATTCATATCAATTCTCACCCAGATTATGTGTTTGGACCACAGAATCATGTCACAGTTCATGTTTTATATATCCCATTACGTCCCATATTAAGCTTATAGTGCATTTATAGCTTCTATATAATCTATATAATTATCTTATCAAAAAATAAGAGATATAGACATTAAAAATCCATATTGATATGGATATCCTCTAGATATAAATCTATAAATGCACTGTAATAATATGTGAGTGGATGGGTATGTGGATATGGCAGGTGATGGCACTTAGCCTACATCAAGACTAGACCGATTACAGAAACAAATTAGTTCTCACTAATGGGAAAACATTACTGGATTCTTATGCTATGCTATGTTATGCTATTCCTGAAAATAAATGGATATTGGATGCGAAAATGGCTATCATATGGCCCGATATTGGTTATTATACACATAGAAAAGCCTTACGTATATATACTAAATAAAATCCATGCACATACAAATCATTAGATCCCTACAATGATGTATTGTGGGTCCATTTCCAAACTATTAAAGGTGCTATATGTAGAAACAACACCAAACGTTCACTAATTGTAGAGAGGTCTAATTGTAGAGAGGTCTCTCCACCCGCGTCTCCTCCCCAGACTGGAAGGTCATGTGTGTTGCCAGTTTGAGGACACTGAACGTAAACATGTGCAAGATGAGCTGATTGCAACATTTATATAATGTTCTATTGTGACAATAACAAGCGACAATGGGTTCTCACTGTAAGTTGATCAGCTAATGTATACGTTAGATGCATGGCTATGTTTATGATATACCCTAATGTGAGTGGCATGTTTAGCTTGTACATATAAACGTATTTTTAGGTTGGGTAAAATCTCTGACTATCTCAGTTGATCCAGATTGTTTGATTTATTCCATGGCGTTTGTCTGCCAAAATTGTTTAATATCTGGCAACCTGGGGTACTTGGAGAATTGAGCGGAGAACAGACCAAGACAAAAACAGACGCTCGGGCCCCGAATGGAAATTTCAATGGAGAACCATCTGCCTGTGGCATTGTTGTTGAAGAAACCAGTGTTTTGAGTGTTGAAGTGATGTTTCGAGCATGTTTCCTTAATCTCTGATGACATATCGTGGTCGTTTTATGATGCACCTGTAAGTATATATGACACATGATCCAAGTTTTGAGTTGGAAGTGGGCGCTGCACAGACTCACTGCCTTTTGGACTGTTATGACTCCAATGCAGCCTTTTAAATACTTGGAGGCTAACTGTCCTCTGTTTGTAGTAAAGGGATGTGAATCCCATGGTATATTAAACAGTTTTCATCCATCGCTTTTGTGATTAGCGCAGTGAACGGCACAACAAATCCTTCCTGTTTTCTATCTGTTTTCTATGCTATCTGCTGTGATGTCACCCAGGTGTGATGATGACATGGAAAGGAATAAGGAAGAGTAGAAAGACAAAGGAAACAGCCCACAGCAAAGACATGTGGACATCCTGACAATCGTTTTGGATAATTTCATGGTTCCTTGTTCCTCCTAAAAGTGACGCATACCTATTATTTTTTTTAAATACATTAACACTGTCGTGGTAGTATAGCACCTGAAGTTGTCAGCTTGTTGTAGTGACAACATGGCTCTCATAATTGTGTAGAATAAAGAGGCTTACAAAAAGGCAGTTACAGTTGTCTGCGCTCTGCATACCCATTTAGCAATGTTTGTATAATTGCATCGTGTATTTGTAATATTATTGCTATGTTTCCTTTTTTTTCCTTGGAAATCTAACATATTCTTGAAGGTCTAGAACTTGATGCATCGATATCCGTTTGTTAGAGATAGCATGCCGCCGCCATCATGCTAACTATACTAGTCACCCACATTTCTGAGTTGACTCCTGTATTTAGAGCACATGACAGGGCAGACAGCTGTTTGCAGTCCCACAAAAAAAAAAATGTGTTGGTCCATCACTGGCATGTAGTTTGATTACACAAGCAGAAACACAGCCAGGCCTCTTGCCATCCTTCGCCCGAGGGTAGACATTATCCAGACGCATACACACCGACCATTTAATAAACATGTGTCTATCCAACCTGCACAACAGGCTGATTTAGCGATGGTCACACCGGGTGCTGGTGCCAGCTTCTCCAAAAGCCCGGTGTTATTGAAATTCATATTAAGGAAGGGATTGGAGCCACAGCCACTGGCTTATGTGTTTTTCCCGGTATTGTCAGAATTGTTTTAGTTGGAACACGGTTGTTATTTCCATCCATTTATTAACACAAACCAGATTCACTCGCCATTATTTTTTTCATGCCTTTTAAAGAAGAACCAAATAGTTTAGATGCATTGAAACCGTTTCCCATGGTTGCAGTCCTCCGGCTGGACTGTAGAGGGCATTGTTGATCACAAGTTAACTCCACTCTCTGCACGGGACAACAGCCCGGCCACAAGAACTGAAAACATGTATTCCCTGTATTGAAGAAGATGTATAATCTATAACAAATTACGAAAATAACTATATAGCATGAATCACAATGATATAAAATATAAAGCACGTTAGAACACGAAGAAACATGGGCTCTGTTCAAAGGCAGCGAAAATGGCAGGTCAGATTTCCTAATTCCGACGAACTCCTACGACTGTATTGTGTTGTTTCCCAAATACCCACATCATCATCACCAGTACTTCTACATCGCATAACCTTCTGTTTTTCAGTGAAACCCCTGGAATGTGCCGAAGACTATAAAAGCAACAACAAGAGTGAAACGCATCCCATACGATACAAGCCGACACAGGGCATGGCAGGGCCTACACACTGGGCCGCATGGGCTAACCTCGACTCGCCCATCTGCTCGGTGAACTTATGAGCAGGAAACGGAACAAGCGGGAGGAAAAAAAAGCCCGGCTAACATCCCCCCACGCTGGCTTTATTGTGGCCTCCGCACGGCCATTATTCTATCTGTACAGCCTGTTCACCGTCTTTACTGAAAATCCCTTTCATGTGTGCACAGCGTTTCTTTTTTCCCTGTTTTAATTTCAGTCGCGGCATATGGTTAGCACATCTGGGAGGTCTCCACCCAAACATCCCCCCCCCCCCCCCCCCCCCCCCCCCCCCCCCCCCCCACCCCCCCCCCCCCCCCCCCCCCCCCCCCACCCCCCCCCCCCCCCCCCCCCCTCCCCCCCCCCCCCCCCCCCCTCCCCCCCCCACCTCCCCCCTCCCTTACACACACACACACACACACACACACACACACACACACACACACACACACACACACACACACACACACACACACACACACACACACACACACACACACACACACACACACACAGACACACACACAGACACACACAAACACACACACCCTTCCTGGCTGCTTCTGCTGTGAAGTGATCCATAGATGGCCGTCATAGTTATTGCTCATAATCACTCATTATTATTATTTCATAAACCTGTTTTGTTTTTTTCCACATCAGGGCTTCTATGTGTGTGGAAAAGCCCTGAAACACAGCACATGACGATTTCCCAACCGTTTAAAAAACACACACACACACCTAAAAAGTCAAACAAACAAACAACAGGAAACAAACAATTAATAAACTTGAGAAGTTTGTCACAATGGGTGGTGACCTTCTTCAGGTAAATAGGCCACCTGTGACTCCTAAGAGCAGATGACATTCTCTCCTCCGATGTCCCCTCCGCCGTCGCCTCCCTCTGTTTCTGTTTGTCACCAAGGGAAGGGGAAATAGTTATCACACCACAATGAGGTGGAACTCGTACTACAGGTTAGTGAGTCCGTGCATCTGCCCTCTCAAAGTCAAGCTAATCCTTCCAAGTGCGAGTGGACCGGTAGCAGTCGCCTTGTCTTTTCTTGCGGTGCCATGATGTGGCTGACGTGAACCAATAGGAACCCAGGGTTTGTCCGTCTCCTCCAATCACATCGGGGGAGCAGTGGCGGGGCCGGGGATCAGTGAGGAGCAGTGAGCCAGGAAACCCTGCTGGTTCTGACACAGATGACGTGCAGAACCAGAGCCACGCGCCAGGCTGGCGGCAGAACCACAGTGTGTGTGTGTGTGTGTGTGTGTGTGTGTGTGTGCACGTGCATATGTGTATGTGTGTGTGTGTGTGTGTGTGTGCATGCATGTGCGTGGAGTGCCTGCAGTTTGGCAGTGGTTTGCCAGGGCCTCTTCATCTCGTTTAGCGGGTAATTACAGAATCACAGGTCAACCACGCATGTAACCACGGTTACGCTGCACAGTAGCAGATGTGCTCGCGGCGTTACTCAGCCCCGGAGTGCAAAAGGTAAATAAAAAATCAGCTGCAGCTGGTTGCCACGGCCCCTCGCCAAACTCGCAAACACACACCCCATAATTGTTCCCATGTGGGCCTGCAGAGCGCGTAGCGAGGGAAGCAGGGCATGCCCGCTTCTGGATGCCCACGCTCACAACCAACAGAATTTATGAATGGGAGACTCTGTTTTCCCAGAGACTTGCTGATGTAAGTTTTTGGCAATGTGTACCCACATGTCTGTGTGGATGTGTGCTTGTGTGTGTGTGTGTGGATTTCTGCGCTCTCGGATAGTATTCTTGGAGAAAAGCCTCATGTTAGCAGGAAAGTGAAGTGAAGTGCAGCCCAGCGGAGTCCAGCTACCGTGTGCTTGTGTGTGTGTGTGTGTGTGTGTTTTTCGTGTGCGTCTCCAGTCAGTCTGTAGGTGTGTTGTACATCCCCCGATGCAGCCTGAATGATGGTGTTCGTGTCACCGAGGTCACTTCCTGGATCTGGGCCAATCCGGTGGCCCCCGATGAACATTCAAGGAAGGGGCCTGATTTCAGCGATATCCTGCGTTTGATTACTGTACACAATGTGTGTGTGAGTGTGTTTGTGTGGATTTGTGTGTGTGTGTGTGTGTGTGTGTGTGTGTGTGAGCAGGTCATACTTGAGTGTGTCTAGAGTGTAGGTTTGTGTGTGTGTGTGTGTGTGTGTGTGTGTGTGTGTCAGAGAGTTCATGTATGAGTGTGCGTGGGTGTCTACGTGTTCCCACATGCGTGTAGCGTGTGTGTGTGTGTGGCAGAGAGTGTGTAATAAGGACACACGCAGGTTAACAAGATGCTCAGGGGGCACTAGAAACTCGACACTTAAAAAACTTGTTTTCATAACGTGATAAACAAACGGTTTGGCGTTCAGCGTGTTCCTTTGTTGCTTCTGTTCGGCTGGAATGTGGTCTCGCGTCCCCCCCCAGCCCAACACCACACACACACACACACACACATGCACACACACACACACACACACACACACACACACACACACACACACACACACACACACACTCATACTACGTACACACTCAAGTGCACACCCACACACGTCTTACCCTATGAAGCTTGTTGCCAACAGCGCGTGCCTCCTCTCCCTCTCTCATTAACCGCAACTGTCAGATCCGCCAGATGACGAGCAATTAAACCAGATAATAAACGCTCGCCATCAATTCCTGTTTGTTGATGTTGTTGTTGTTGTTGTTGTTGTTGTTGTGTTGTTGATGTCGGCGAGCCAGGGGCTCCACTCCTGTCACCTTACCGCTAACTAGTACTTGAGTTACACACAAATCTCTCTCTCTCTCTCTCTCTCTCTCTCTCTCTCTCTCTCTCTGGCGCGCGTGCAGCACTTTGGAAGGGCCTCTCCACCTGCGGCGCGCACGCGGCGTCAGCAACCGCGCGCCGATATGAAAGGCTCGCAAATGTTAACAATTAGCTCTTAATCAGACACAGCTCATCCGCGCTGCGCTTTTCATCCAAGGGCTTCACAGCGGGCGAAAAAAAATGCAAACAAAGAAACGCAAACTGCCAAGATAGAGGACGATGATGATGATGATGATGATGATGATGATGAGGGCTCGGCCAAGTGAGAAAAGATGGATGCGTTGCTTGTCGGGAGCGCGTGCACTAGGTCTATTCTGCGGGGTTTGGCGTGCGTGTATTACAGAGCTGTTCCCCGCGCCCTGGCCTCTGGCAAGACCCGTCTGCTCTCTGGCACAGAGGAGACGGCTTGGTGATAGCGGCGAAGAGACTGTGGCTAAATGAATGATGGAGGATTTTAGTTTAACTTTTGTTTCACCACTAATGTCTGGTCATGGCGTATAAAGTGCTGTAGATTGTGTTAGGGATAGGCTGCAAGGGCTTTAACTGATACTTTTGATGCTGTATCGGCCCCTCATATGCTATATATTCCATAATGAATACATGTATAATAACCATTGTTCTTATCTGTAAGATGAGATAAGATGTGTGGTATGTAGGCTACTTTGTTGCTGCATTATCGTACAGATGAGAACGAACGCTTTTCTTATTTTAACGCAGTAATGAGGTCGACTTCAATGTCTTTTCAAGAAAAGTGAACTGCAGTTGACCTTTTGTAATCAGGAAAACGTGCGTGTTTACCGCACGGGGAAAATATTTAGGGATGGGTTTCCAGTCAATTCCGAAGGTTGCACCAGTGTTTCTTAGGAATTTAAAGACAATACCCTTTCTTCCAAAGGCCAGAAAAAAAGCCACCATGTATACAGCTGCAGAAGGAGTTTCCTGAGCAGAGGGCGAGGACCAAAAAAAAAAAAGGTATCAGATATTCCGAACAATCAGGATGGCGTGGCATGGAAAATAATATACAAGATGAAACCAGGCTGGTTCAAGAAAAAGAAAAAAAAAGTGTGATTTCCCCTTCCCCCGTGGAAAAACCGACACGGCCTCTTGTTTTGGAAGCATATTTCCCTCAAAAACACTCTGAGAAACCAAACAAATTTGACAGAGCTGGATTAATCGTCGGCTGCTCTTTTGTCTTGGCCAGTTAGTGTTTGTGCCTTTGCCATGGAAACGGCAAGGTTATTTATCTTCACCGGCCCTTTTACAATAACGTCCCTTTCCTGAGCAAACAACAAAGGAAATATCACGTCAAGCCTCTGCTTCCCCGCGGGTTGATCGCATGATCTGGTCACTGGGTAGGATGCTTCGCACACACACACACACACACACACACACACACACAACACCATCACACCACATCGTACAGCACTGTATGCAGCACCAACCACCGACCACACACACACACACACACCATCGTACTATGCATGTATGCACGACACACCACACACACAGATGCATGCATGGTATGCACGCACACACACATATACACTCACAATCATACATGCACATGCACACACACACACACACACCGCACACACACAACACACACACACACCACACACACACAACAAACCACACACACACACACACACACACACCGATGCATGTGCACACACACACCCACACACACACACACACACACACACACACACACACAGCATACATCCACGTATGCATACATACACACACACGCGCAGGTTATGAGTTATGAGCTTATTAGTTCTAGGTCCATCATTGCATCCATGCTGTTTGCTAAAGGCAGGTCTTATCTAACACTGGGTTTTGTGTTGATCTAGTGGTGGTGGACGTGGAGAGACTTGGCAGAGACACTGGAGACAGACTGGTTGCCTGGCGAAGATGGAGCACATACACAACGCCATACACAGCATGTGAAACACAAGGTAAACAAACTTGCATAGGTACAAATACACTGCAATATCATAGTGTGTATTTACGCACGTTGTTTGAGATAAATAGCATCGGATAGAATACAGGGGTGTCAAACTCATTTTAGCTCAGGGGCCAACAGGGAGGAAAATCTGTTCTCAAGTGGGCCGGACCAGTAAAATCATGGCATAAAAACTTAAAAAATAACGACAACTTCAGATTGTTTTCTTTGTTTTACTCCAAAAGAACTTAGAACTTCGTCTCAGTGTATCTACAAAGCCATTAAACTTTAAGTCACAGCCTATCTGGGATTGGAACAAATACAAAATAAATAATAAATAAATAAAACAACTCTTTTATGTATCAATACCTCATTTGTCATTTCCACATATTAATCCTGTGCTAACTCAACAAACCATACAAACCGAGGTAGAAACTATTCAAGAGGGTTGATTTACTCCCTGCCTTGTAGGCTACACTATTTATTGATAGAAAAATAAAAGACTGTGCAATACATACAATTCAACAAACCAAAACTTATGAACTGAAGTGACTGACATTATTACAGTAAATCACACACTGTTCAATTTCTTTACCATTTCCACAGAAGACAATCATTTTCCAACAGAACTATATCAGGGTGCAGTATCTCATGCAGCATTTTAAGCGGGGTTTACCCATTATTTCATTCCTGAAACCTGGCATCTTTTGCTTTCACAAGTGCATACAGGCGTCACATCCTGAATGGTAGCCAATTTCAGGATGTTTTTCAAGTGCTTTGTTTGTGAGCCTTGAGCGCAGCTTTGTTTTATTGATGCTCATTACAGAGAAAACTTGCTCCCAGATGTGTTCCAACATGCCACAACACTTTGCAGCAGAAGGGCTGTCAAGTTGGGGTAACGTGGCAAGAGATACTGATAAAATGTGTCCAAGCCAGCTGCGGCAAACTTGCCCTTCAAATCTGAGTCACACTGCAAGTCTATTATTTCAAGTTGGATGTTGACGGGCAGATCAGAAGCATTTGCGGTGAATGGCGAGCAAAAAACTTTGAATTCTTTCTCCAGTTCACCAAAAATCTGAAAGCGTGTCTCAAACTCCCGCAATAGTCCCGTTATTTTATCTTTGAACCGCTTCATGTCTGTGGCATGTTGGGTCGCGCACACATCTTTCAGACAAGGAAAGTGAGCTGCATCACCACCTGCGAGTTGCGTCTCCCACAATGACAGCTTTAACGTGAACGCACATATGCTGTCATAATACTGCGTGACAACTTTGTTGCGCCCTTGCAGCATTTTGTTCAAGTTATTCAAGTGCTCTGTAACATCCACCATAAATGCAAGGTCCTGCATCCATTCTGTGGACTGAAATTCTAACACTGGTTTGCCCTTTTTTTCCATGAACTGTTCAATTTCCTCTCGTAATTCAAAGAAACGCCTCAGCACAACACCTCGGCTTAACCATCTTACCTCAGTGTGGTATGGCAGCCCATAATTGTGGTCTTTCTCTCTGAGAAGGCTGTCAAACTGACGGTGATTCAGGCCTCTGGATCGGATGAAATTAACAGTTTGGACGACCACTTTCATGACGTTATCCATCTTTAATGCCTTGCAACACAAAGCCTCCTGATGCAAAATACAGTGAAAAGTCCAAAAATCACGTCCTCCATTTGCAGTGTGCACTTTCTCTCTGAACTTTGTCACAACACCTGCTTTTTTCCGGACCATTGAGGGCGCACCATCTGTAGCCAGGCTGACAGCGCGGGACCAGTCCACTTCGAGCCTGTCCAGTGCGCCGACGAGTGCGGTGAAAATATCAGCTGCTGTTGTGGTGTCCGTCATTGGCACCAACTCCACGAACTCCTCGGTGACAGTCAAAGTGTCATCAACTCCGCGGATGAATATTGCCAGTTGCGCAACATCAGTAATGTCCGTGCTTTCGTCAATTGCAACTGAAAAAGCAATAAATGACTTTACTCTGCGCTTCAATTGGCTGTCCGAATCCGCCGAAAGATCAGAAATCCTGTCTGCAACTGTATTTCTTGTCAGGCTGATATTTGCAAAAGCCTGGCGCTTTTCAGGGCACACAATCTCCGCAGCCTTCAGCATGCAGCATCCGGCCCGCATCTTGCGGGCCGGATTAAACCTGTTTGCGGGCCTGATCCGGCCCACGGGCCGTATGTTTGACACCTCGGATAGAGTATAGGGACACAGACAAATGTGTGTGTGTGTGTGTGTGTGTGACAGACACAAACACACACACACACACACACACACACATACAGTTTTACTTCATCCTAATAAAAAAGAGGTTTTGGTGTTCAACCAGGCTTTTAAAAGGCCAAACTTAAGCTCACGCCCAAAAAGCAAACAAAACTGTTGGATTTAAACGATTTTTGCTCTCTGTGCTGTGTGTGTGCTGTGTGTGTGCTCAGCTCAGCTAAAAATGTTCCTTGTGTGTTCCTCCGTGTGACGCGCGTGTGTGTGTGTGTGTGTGTGTGTGTGTGTGTGTGCACCGCTCCAGTATACTTTAGCTGTCTGCCCACTGTCCCCCCCGCCCCCCCCCCGTCCCCCCCCGTCCCCGAGCTGCCGGGGGAAGACGAGCAATTACGCCTTTTAAGAAGCTGCTTTTTCGTCTTCTTGTTACCCCCCACAAACGTTGCCTTAAAGTGTAAAAATCCACGGCTCACGCTCTCCATGAACAACACAGCAGACAATGGAGATATCATCCAGACGCAATGCCGGGGGGGGGGGGAGGAAGCCATGGGGGTGTAGAAGCATGAGGTGTGCTGGAAACAAACCGTGCGCGTCACAGAATGACTTAATGGGCGAGGGTCCCGCGACAGATCACATGCGATTTACATCAAGAGTTGCCGTAATAAAGACTTTGTAAAACTTACATTGAAATTCAATTAGAGTGTTGAATCCATAACCAATGCCGTGAAAAATGAACTCATTGGGGGTCCTGTTTCATTACTGCCCTCAGGCAAAAGAGACCATTAATTAATACGTTCCATGTTTTTTTCACATGAGCATTTTTAAGTTAGTGCACATTTCCGCACTAATGTACCTAATACAATGAGAGTGCTTGCCAAGGACTGCATTATACAGGCACTGAAGTAACCCCCACCCCCACCACCACCTCCACCACCACCACCACCACCACCATCACCCTCCACCCCCCACACTCTTTTACAGTTGTTACCTTGAGTAGTCGGACCACTTTCAATCAGTCAAGCTTGAGAAACGACCAGGGTCCTAAAAAACAAAACAACAAAAGAAGAAATTATGATATTGTTTTATTGATTCATTGCATGGTGAATATTACTATGCTCTACGTGCCACCCGTGGCACGGGCTCAAGAAAATGGCATCCGCGCCGACGGCTAGCAGCCGCCGCGCCAAGCCTTAATTAAGATATTAGCGTTTTATCTGAGAACCGTGGATCTGCACCCTTCAGTCAACCACACAGCCACAACAACACACAAAGCCCACTCAGATCTCCCCAACCCTTAAGCTCAATCCTAATTAAAAAAGAACATTGCATTAACAGTTCCAGCTTGGTAAATATAAGTTTAAAGGGGTCAGCAGACTAGCAACACGTAAAGACCTAAGAATATAATTGCCGTGTAAACAGGAACCGTGGAAAATACGAGTTGGGAGAGAATTAAAGCGAAAGCTATTTGTTGACTCTCGGTGTGACCCGGCGTGGCACTTTGTGTTAGTGGGATTCAGAGGGCAGGTCATGTTAGCTGCTGTCAACTTGATGAAGCTACCTGCTTGTCAAACTCCTGGAGCATTACGTCAACATTACAGCTATTCACCGCTGGCCAAGAGACCCACCACCACCACCACAGATTGTGAAGTAAACTGTGAAGTGACAATAAAATACTTGAAACTTGAGATTTTGTGAGGCATCTAATCCTGTTTCTTTACGGTTTAATAGCTGAAATGTGTTTTATAGACAGTAATATCTAACCAAATCTCCTGACACAAAGGGGGGGTAACGGACTTCTGTTGCGTAATTTGTTATTAATTAAGTATTTATTGAAAGTATATGGCGCAACCGCAGATTTCTAACGGCGCTCGGAGGAAGTCACGGCGCTGATCCTCCTCATGTACTATTCTCCATTGCAGCTGGAAGCAGCCTGCAGTGCAGACAGCCCGCCCGCTGTACCGACGCACCAACGCAGCAAACAAATGGCGCCCGCTGTAGATTATTTACAATCAAAGTGCTGCGCTGCTGTGCTGAAACGTGGCAAACAGACAAACGGGCATGTGTACGCCAGGACACTTAAGACAGTATGTGCGAGAGAGTCGCAGCACAGAAACAAAGACTACAAGACGGCCGGCATTTTCACAAATATCTAAAAATAACAAAATGGTGGGAGTGCACGCCACCCGGGCCTGTCAGAAAGAAGAGGGAACGGGGATGTTAGTCCCAGAAACCGATCCATTATTAATGTAAAAAACTGTGAATGTAGAGATTCTTTTCCGTGTTTCAGCACGCATTTTTATTCCATTTGTCTTGTGATGCTAAATTTTTAACGTTTTTTTTCCCCCTCCCTCTCTCGCTCCCACTCTCGACACAATGCACGTTACATACAATTACTGTGTTTACAGCTAAATTACTTCTGGCACCGCCATGTTAGCAAATTAAAAATATTTCAGACAGGGGAAAATTCACCTGGGAGAAGCTTTAAATATTACATGGAAGTACCAGCCCTCCCTTAAAAAAAAGTGACAAAAGCATTTGATTTCACGGAAAAGACGTGAAAGCTAATTGAAAACTTTTGATTTATTTATACGAGTTCAGAAAGCTTGTCTTGTTTTTGTTTTTTTGCGAGAATGTCACGCCCTTCCACAAACACGACGTTGTGTCGTCCTGCGCAGAAAAGAAAAAGTGTGTATTTGATTTATTTATTCTCACCCAGACGGATACTTAGGGCTTTATACAGATTTTGCCATTTGGAGGGTGAAATAATGGATGGCAGGCCTCATCCATTTTTAATTCCTCCATGTTGTGTGAGGGGTAAACATGCTGTTTAAGATGTATTTTCCCTCGGCTCGCCTGTGTCTCCCCTGTAATGACATTGTGTATCGGGATCGAAGGAAATAGTCACGAGAGTTCCTCACAAACAAGCCGGGCCAAGGCGACTCACCAACCGGAGGACCCCCAAAAACAACAAAAATGTATTTCGATTTAAAAAAGAAAAAAAAAAGACGCAAACTCGATAACAGAGCCACATTACGGGAATGACGCTGGTCGTCGTTTTGATGGTTTTCAGTCATTTGTAGTCTTCAACGTTTCAGTGATCCCGGAGCCACAACATGGTATTTTGACACAACATTAACAGTTATTTTGACAGACCGCCCCCCCCAACTCCCCGCCACTCAGATACAGTGTACAGCAGCCCTGCGCATCTGGACCCAGACCCCAAGCCACAGATCCACTGATAATTCACAATCATTTTTAATAAGTCGTAATTACGCGGAAGGGGTTCTGATTGTGCTCCGCAGCCCTTGAAAATGAAATATGTTGCATCGGGGGCCTGATGGTAAAGGATATTGCCTGCCGTTCATACATAATTGAGCGATCTTGAATGTCAAACCAGTGGGAGAAAATGCAACAGAGGCAACAGAACACCTCACCGCAAACTGCACAACATCCGCTCCGCTCCGAATGGCCGGGCGAGGGCTCGGCCAGGAGAGACACGTGTTATGCGGTGTACCAGAGTACCCCCGAGGAGGTGTAGGCCCATGTCCACGCCGTCTCCGCTGAAAGAGTATAGCTCTCCTGAACGCTCCACACCGCTGTTCTGAAGTGGAATGTGTGTTATATACAGTATATATATATATATGTACGTCATACGCTACTCGTCAGGAACTGTTCCTTCATTTTATTTCATTCGCTGCATATCCTGTGTATGTGTATGTGGCAATTAAAATTCTTGAATACTGTTCCTGTTTCTCGTCACATGTTTTCGTGCTATTGAGCAAATACCTCAAATTTATTAGCTGTACTCGTTATTTTAATTCGTTGCAGTACAGCTCTCTCCAAATCCCACACGCTAGCGGTTATATATGTTCATTATTTACAATGCGCACGATAGTATGAAAGTAACACCGTGACCTCAGACGTCACTGTGAGGAGCCTTCCAGTCCTTTATGTGTTTAACCTCCATTTCACAATTTCAGCGCAATACCACAATATTTCACCCGGGTTTCAGTAAGTAAAAGTACCCACTTTTTTATGTCAGGATTTATATATTTCTTTATGTCCATTTACTGTCCCCATTGAACCCTCTCTCTATC